>JAQQPU010004548.1:0-48864 GCA_029168905.1 Artemia sp. Kazakhstan ARC1039
CATAACTGATTTTTTCATTAATATGTGCTCACTCTGCAAAACTCACTTGTACTTTTCATTGGATCCAATATGTTCATGGAACAAAAATCAATTCTGGTAATTGATTAATCAAATTTAATTTCACATTGAATTCATTAAATAAAATTAACTCGATTAATTGAATAATTAATTTGAATTCAGTTTCAAAATCAATTCCGAATAGCTTATATTCTATAAGTAAATCATTTTTTTGTATTCATATATTCAAAATCTAGTTATTGGTAATAGCAAGGCCCAGGGACATAGTCAGGGGCATCACCAAGGAGGGGGGCATAATATTTATTTTAAAATCATTTGCTTTCCTACAAAGAAATCTGAGATGCAAATGAAAAAAAATACACATTTTAGTAGGAAGTTTGAAAATTTTCCAGCACTTTGCACCAGAAAATACCATTTCAGACCATCCAATTATTTTATCTGCTGGCAAATAAGCAAGAAAACAAACTGACAATATCCTTGAACTAAATTTATAAAATTTGATCCTTTGCGGCAAACTATTAGTTAATGATTATTATATTTGGATTCAGCATGAAATTCTAAATGGAGATGTAGGTCTATTTCTTAGCTATCTCAATATTCCATGAATGGAAAAATTTACCAAAATGTTACCACATGATGCCTGTGCAGTTGGAACACAAAATATTAACCTGGCTGGACAGAGAGGAATTTTTAGAAGGGCACTGACCCCAAAACCATCCAATTATCATCACCTTTGTAGCAGAATCTAGCCTAAGTTTTCTTGGTACTGATTCACAATGTTAATTTCTAAGGGTCAAATTTTCCTTAAAAACTGAAGTCAACCCAGGTTCTTAGGTCATAAACATGTTAAAATTATTATAGAGACTATGGCGGATCTTTCTGTGTCACTTTTGTTAACTTCTTTGCCTTTTTTGGCACCTAAATAAATGTTTGTAATTTTCAAGTTGGAGTCCATGATTGGCTGGGCAAAGATATAGGCTAGTACAGGCTAAACCTACTACCCAAGCTCAGGAAAAATCAATCCAGAATGTAGGTGATGTACAGCCTTGCTGTTAACAAGATTATCAACAAAATTAACTCACCAGTGCCTTCTGAATTTCAGGAAATTCCATGATAAGTTCCATGTTTGCACAACAAACCTGCCAACAATATGGCCGATTTTCGCGCAGCGTTGCAATTCAGGCGGAAAAACGAATAAGGTCTATGGCTGCAAGATCTAGCACTAACTAAATATGAGAAGAAAAAGCAGAAATAATGTACTAAGAAATGCCATTTTTGAATTACGACTGTTAATACATGTATTTCTGACTCCTTCTGGACTATGCCTGATATTTTTTTAACTAATGGAATAAGTAAGTAGGCTATTTGAGTTGGATCCATCAAGGTTAAGCCTAAAAGTGAACTAGGCTAGTTGAGCCATTAAAAAAAGCTTTTCCTTGTCTAAAAAGACCAGCACTGGGCCATAGGCTACTCTATTTTAAAGGTATACAATATATTTAACTATTCTTATGTTTATTCTGGGTTTTCAGACCCAACCTCTTATGGGACAGGCCTTGGGCTATTGACAATATCTGTGAGTTAAAATGAATAGGCTAAAATTAATATCTGATAACCTCCATTGGTAGATATCTCTAATTGGGATTGGTCTCCCACTTGGCTGGTCAATATTTATAGCATTTTTTGCTATTTCATCAACCTGATGATTACCACTTATGCCAGAGTGGCTAGGAATGTACTGAAAATAAGTTTTTATGCCACTTTAAGCAAGATTATCAATAATACTGAGACAATGATAAGTGTCAATGTCCAACTTATATTGAGGAGCTGAGGCCAGCAACTCAAGGCTTGATAGAGAGTCGGAATATATGATAATATTATTTGAATTTGCAATCAAAGGTTGGTTTTCTTTAAGGTGTTCTAATGCCATGATTATGGCATTTAACTCAGCAGACATTATAGATAAATTATTATATAATCTCTCACCCATTGCAATTTTCAGGTGAGGAAGGAAAACACCACTGGCAACCTTCTCATTCATCTTTGACCCATCAACAAATATTTGGAAGTGATTTTTATAGGAAATTGTATTAAGTTCTGCAAATTTTTTCTGGACAAAAGCAATGGGGGTTAAATCTTTATTCCACTTTGAGAACTCATTATTTATTATGGGACTTGACCAATTCCATGGGAGGGATCGGGGGAAAGTGGGTGCAATAGACTTTGCTGGTATGGGGAACTTCTTCTGAATATTGGCATACTCGTCTGCAATGCCTCTATACATGGCTGGATTTCTTAACCAATTATGTAGTGTGTGTGAGCTATTTGATTCAATTTTTGTAAGATGTTTTGTCAAGAGAAAGTTACGTCTCTCCCTTATTGTTGTTAATCCACTCTCCATAAGCAGAAACTTGGTGCTTGTGGGTTTCCTAAGACCAAATATGGGACGTATTATATCATTTTGTGTTGTTTCAATTTTTTGCATCTGGGTCTTTGCACATGCACCATAGACGATGAGCCCATAGTCAATATGGGGTCTTATATGTGATTTATAAAACTGGTGTAAGGTTTTCTCCTTACAACCCCAGGGTGTGGAAAGAAGTCTTTTTAGTATATTTGCTTTTCTATAGAATTTTTTTATTGTGTTTGAAATGTGGAGGTGGAAATTAAGTTTTTGGTCAAGCATGAGACCTAGGTAATTAATATGATTATCTTCTGGAATAGTTGTTTTATTTAGAGTTAGTTTTGCATTAACATGGTTTCGCTTCCGGTGAAATTGGATTATTTTTGACTTGGTGGGTGCAATGGGTAAATCTGAATGTTGAGAGAATTTTTCAAACTGGAAAAGTGACTTTTGCAGATTTGACTGTGCTATCTGGAAGGTGTTGCCAGATGACCATAGCACTAGATCATCAGCATATTTTAGATTTGTGTGGGGTAGGTTCATGTCCCAGAGATATAGGGCAAATAGGAGGCAACTGAGGACTGCTCCCTGAGGTAGGCCTTTGGTTATTGTCTCTTGCAGTGAAGAGGCTGAACCAACACAAACGAGGAAACTTTGCACTTCTATGAAGGATTTAATAAAAGATACTAGCTTAGGGGGTACTCCAAGGTTTGCAAGTTTGTTTAAAAGGATTTGGTGGTTCACATTGTCATATGCCCCTTCAAAATCTAGGAAAGCTGCAACTAGGACATTATTTTTTGAGAAAGATTCATTTATTGCATTTGTTAGCAAAATGAAAGCATCTGTTGAGGAGTGGTGTTTCCTGAATCCAGTTTGAGTGTGAGGGATCATATTATTTTTTTCTACAAACCAGAGGAGTCTGTGATAGATCATTTTCTCCATTATTTTCCCCATCACAGGAGTAATCATTATGGGCCTATAAGACTCAGGGTTATCTTTTGGTTTATTTTTCTT
The DNA here is from genome assembly GCA_029168905.1 of Artemia sp. Kazakhstan ARC1039. Classification (NCBI taxonomy): domain Eukaryota; kingdom Metazoa; phylum Arthropoda; class Branchiopoda; order Anostraca; family Artemiidae; genus Artemia; species Artemia sp. Kazakhstan ARC1039. Next base: position 3,434 of record JAQQPU010004548.1, read on the forward strand.
TAGGATTGGTAGGAGGGATGAACATTTCCATATATTGGGGAACCTAGAAGATGCCCAAGCATGATTATAACAATTTAGCAATTCTTGTTTGTATGAAGGTCTGAGATTCTTTATCCATGTAGGGTGTATATTGTCATAGCTGCCACTAGTTTTGGTTCTAATATGATGTATTGCATTATTCAATTCCTGGATTGAAAATGGATTAGTTATGTACTCGGATCCTGGGCGTGGTTGGTAGGAACTTGGGTTCATAGGAATTGTGGACAGTTTGCTTTGATTATTTGATGTTAGCTTATTAACAAAAAGAGTTGCAAATAGGTTAGCTTTTCCATTATCATTGTCATAATGGGTATTATTATGTATAAGCTCATACAGGAGTGGGTTGGGGGAAGTCCTTTTCCAACAGATGTGGCTTATGGCTTTATGTATAATTGGCTCATGCATTTCTCTGGAGAGATTATTTGCAAAATTATTCCAGTATTTATATTTAGCATCTATTATAGTCCTTTTTAGATTAGATTCTGCTTGTAATTTTTTTAAATATGTAGTAGGTGATGGTTTTTTTTATGAATTCTGTCTTAGCTGCCTTTTTTATCCTCCATTTATTTAGGCACTCATTTGTCCACCATGCTTTAGAAATTTGTTTAGGGAATGTTTTCTTAGGTGTTGTCCTGGGGATAGCATGATTAGCTGTATTTATTAGTAAAGATGTCAAGGCTTCAGCATGTGTGTCAACTGTTGTGTTAGAAATGCATGAACTTTGGGTGAAACTTGTAATTTCATCATTTAGCTTATTTTGGAACATAGACCAATTTGCTTTAGTGTTGATATACTTGGAGGTATGAGATAAAGTTTCAGCAGGTTCATTTAGAGAGCAAACTATAGCAAAGTGGTCAGTACATAGACTATCAATTTTATTTATGTAAATTTTGTTCAAAAAATTTAATGACACAATTTGTAGGTCAATTGTGGAGAATCTGCCACTTTTGGGGTTGAAATATGTATTCAGGTTTGGAGGGGTAGCAACAGCTAATTCATTATTATTTGAAGTCATATGCTCAATGAATTTACCAGCTTTATTTGCTGGTTTATTCCCCCACAAAAGGCTGTGGGCATTGAAATCACCACAAATAATGATATTTTTTAACATATTAGAATTATTTATATAATTAAAGAAATCCTTGGCATCTGTAGTTTGGCCATTAGGGTTATAAAAGCTTATTATGTAGGTTTTTAAATTATTCAGCCAAACACTGATACCAATTACATCAACATCATTTGAAAAATCTGGAAAATTGATGCCACAAAATTTTATATTATTATTAACTAATAAAGCTACCCCACCTCCTTTTCTCTCTGAAGATCTATCCTTTCTCAGGATAGTATATCCCAGAGACTTAATTTGTTGATTTTAGGTTAAATGAGTTTCCTGGAGGCAAGCAATATTAATGGAATTATTATTCATAAATGATATTAGTTCATTTAGCTTATTTTCTGTGAGTGATCTTACATTCCATTGGAGTATTGATAAATGTTGTGTTGTTGATTTATTCTTCATATGACTGTGTATCAATGTTCAGCTTTGTTAAAAATAAAGCAAGATCTTTTTTTGCTTGAATGAGCATATCATCTGTGATGTAGATTTTTGCCAATTCTGCAATAATTTTTGTTTTCTGTAGTTGATGTATGTTCATGGCCTGAACTGCATTACAGTTTAGAATGAATAAGCATATATTTGGGGATTGCATTTTTGGTTGTGCATCCTGTTTGTTGGTTAAGGGATTGATTCCTGGTAGTGTTTCTGGTCTGTTTCTTCTTGGGAGGGGGGGGCAGGCTGACCTCATCTCACCGGACAAGGAGGCTTGTTGGCTTGGTGATTCCTTCTGATAGGGATTTGAGCTAGGGGGCTTAGAAGATGGTGTTTTATATGGGGTGCTTGATGCATTGGGGGCATTTGACTTGGGGGTTTTGGTTGGTTTCATTACAGGCTTTATTTGGTATTGTTGGGCAGCATTTGCTTCCATTGCTGCAAAGGGGTATGGGATGGCCTTCTCTGTTGATATTTGGAGTGTTAGAGCTCTTTTCTTGTATGCAGGGCATAATGATTTATTTGTAGATTCATGCGGGCCTTTGCAATTGATGCATGTAGGCTGAGTGTTGTTGCAAGTTGTCAGCTCTTTAGGATGGAAAGCTTTACAATTACTACACTCTCAGAGAATTTTATTACATTTGTTTGTTGTGTGTCCCAGTTTGAAACACTTCTGACACTGGATAGGCTTAGGTTTGTATTCCTTGTGTGGTTTGATTTGCCCAAATAGGAATAATTTTTCTAGGATATCAATTTTATCCTTCAGTGTGAATAAGAAGGATCTACTAGTTTTTAGGCCATTAGAGTTAGGTTTTCCAAGTTGGGTAACATCCTCAACTGGGATTGTGTTTCCAGCCCTATCTGAGAGCCCTTCTTTTAACTCCTGAGCAGATATCTCTGGAGGAACATTATAAACTACTATTTTTGTTGGTGATTGTTTTGGGTTCCAATTAGATGCAATAATTGGGGTATTCAGAAGGAATTTTAGGTTAATTATTTTATCTACTGATTTCTGATCTTCTACAGCTATTAGCAGAGATCCATCATGGTTAATATTAAGAGAGAACATTGATTTTAGCAATTTAAAAATTGCAACTCTTATTGCAGTGATCATTTTTATTTCAAAGGGTGTAGTGGGAGTAATTTTAAGGTAAATTCCTAAGTTTTTGGAGGGAGGATCTTGGGCAGGGAGAGGGGAAATGCTTTTGATTGGGGATATTTTTTTCCTTTTTTTAGAGCTTCTAGAGAGGACCTCTTGAAACCCATTATCATCATTTATGGTTATATTAGCCCCTACACTTATCATTGTCCTATTCTCCAAATTGGAGCTATCATTTGAACTTCGAGATAGTGTGCTTGACCAGCCAAGATGGGTATCTTTCACTGTCACACTTTCACTGGAATTTGATTTGGGATCTGGGGGACTTTTTTTTTGGAGGACTTCTAAACATTGCCTATTGGAAAAAGCTTTAAACAAAGAAAAGACAAAACTAAAACAAGAAGGGGAAAATAGAAAGATATCAAACGATCTGCACTATACTATGGGGAGGAGAAACACCACAGTATAGCCCTGAGGACGAGTTGAGCAGGATTGGTTTAGTACAACTGATTAGAAGCAATAATAATTCACAAGAAAATAAATTTTAATTTTCTTATAAGGTTGCTGCTGAGTTGATATACAGCTGATATGTTATATTATAGTACTTTTTAGGTAGATGTTTAATGCTTGACCAGATCTAAAGGAAATATTCTAGAAAAGCTAAAGGCTACAATCTGATCCCTTATTTTATAGGTAAAGTTCTTGTTGAAAGGTTTCTTGCTATCTTAGAAATTAGCTGAGGGCAGAGGTAGAGAAGTTTACAGTAAATTTTTACCAAATCATATTATTGAGTTTCAAATAAAGTGAATATACTATTCAATGCCTTTTTTATGCTGATTACAAATATGACAATCATTTCTATTGGAAATGAATTTTAGCCTCCCCCCACCCCTATATATGCTGATTCAGGGTATATATTTCTACATTAGGGGGGGGGCAAATTTTATTTCTGATGTAAATGGGAGGTAAGTTTAAACTTTACCCCCCCCCCCCTAATGTAGAAATATATCCTCTGTATTGGCATATATAGGGGGGGGGCTAAAATTCATTTCCAATAGAAATAATTATTATATTTGTAATCAGCATAAAAAAAGGCATCAAATGGTGTATTTACTTTATTCTTAACTCAATAATATGATTTGGTAAAAATTTACCAAATCATATTATTGAATTATGAATAAAATTGGACATACCACTTGATGCCTTTTTGTTATGCTATTTCCAAATATAATCATCATTTTTGTTGGATATGAATTTTACCCCCACCCCTATATATACCAATTCAGGGTATATATTTGCATATTAGGGAGGGAGGTGGGGGCAAATTTTATTTCTGATGTAAATGGGAATTAAGTTTAAACTTTACCCCCACCCCATAATGCGCAAATATATACCCTGAATTGGTATATATAGGGGTGGGGATAAAATACATTTCCAACAAAAATGATTATTATTATATTTGGAAAGAGCATAAAGAAGGGACCAAGTGGTATATTCACTTTATTCCTAAGTCAATAATATGATTTGGTAAAAATTTACCATTTACATTACTGACCTACAAATAAGGTGAATTATTTAATGCCTTTTTTATGCTCTCTCTGAATAGCCTAGCCTATGTCCTAGCATATCATTTTACCCAGATATCCACTCTTTGACTATTGCAAAAAATTAGTTTATAAGCTTATATAAAAAGGTACTATCCAATCTCCTTATAATTAAAAATGTTTTTTCGATCTAGTTGGAAAATTTTGCCCATCCCTATAGGAGAAATCTATATTTTGCCAACTAGTTGACAAGAAATGTTTCCACTGCAAAACTTTTATTCTCCAACCAGTTGACTAATAACTTATCCCCAATAATACTTAATTTTGCCAACTAGCTAGAAACAAACATTGCCCCAAAAAACAATTTATTTTCCATCTAGTTGACTAATAACTTCTCCCCAGCAACACTTAAATTTGCCAACTACCTGGAAACAAACATTGCACCAGAAATCAATTCATTTTCCAATTAGTTGACTAGTAACTTCTCCCCAACAAAACTTATTTTTTCAATAGGCTTTCACCCTGGCCTATTTATTATAGGCTGGGCTACATGAAACTGTGAGTGCACACATCTCTAAGAATAGAAGGGTAAATTAGTCAAATTTCCAAATATGGTAAAATTTCAGTTTAGCAGCGTTTCTCAAAGAATATGGTAGGCTAATAAAATAAAAATAACGATGTTCTTATTTCATGCTCTTTTTCAATACATACCTTAAATTACCTTAAATTGCATTGTCCAGCAAAATAAGGAAAGATCCTGTAGAGTCGCTGGTCAGTGATGATGGGGAGTCACTGGTTTGGCGGCGTCCCACCCTGTTTTCCATGGTTTGGTGGACCAATTTTTATCAATGGCAATCTAGAATGCATTGACAGAGGGAACGGTGACAGCTGCATTGGGAAGACTGTTCCAGGGGCCCACCACTCTATTGGAGAAGTAGTGGTTGCGGAGTCTGCTGTGAGCTCTCTTCCTGAGCAGCTTCCTACTATGCCCTCTTGTCCTGAATGATTCGTCAAGTTGTAAAGGACTCTGAGAAGAGGAATTAGCATGCAGTAGCTTGTAAGCCATAATGACATCGCCCCTCTGCTGTCTGTAGACGAGTGTTGGGAGCTGTAGTTTGTTCAGGTGGGATGGATAGTTGAGGTTCTTGCATCCATCAATAGCTTTGGTTGCGCGCCTTTGAACAGACTATTTTCTGTTGGTCACTCTTATTCAGAGGCGTGGCAACACACATCCCAAACTCCAGCAATGGTTGCACGAGACCCTTGTACAGCTTTGTCATGACTTTAGATGATCTGCTACGTACTGTACACTTAATTATTCCGAGGGTCTGATATGCTTTGGCAACTGCTGTTAGGGTGTGTTTGTTGAATTTTAATTCTTCATCAATGACTATTCCCAAATCTCTTTCAGCTACCAAGGAACCAATCGATTGTCTAGAGCCATCCCCCCCACTCATATGGTACTGCCACTTCTCATTCTTTTTCCCGAAATATACCGCCTTGCACTTCTGGATGTTAAACTGAAGCTTCCATTGGCGGGCCCAAAGGGAAAGTGCATCCAGGTCTTCCTGTATGGTGGCTCTAGTCGCTGAAAACTCCGAGGGCCCAATAAGCTTTGAATCATTGGCATAGAAGCTCATCTTATTTCTTACAGCCCATTGAGCATCATTAATGTAAATACTGAAAAGTGTTGGGCCCAAGATCGTTCCCTGGGGCACGCCACTATCAACTCCAGCAACTTCTGAGAAAAACTCTTGCCCATTATCCCCAAACACTCTAACTCTCTGCTTTCTTCCTGAGAGGAACTGCATCACCCATTCAACAACCTCCACATGTATCCTGGTAGCTAAAAGTTTAGCCTTCAAACGATGATGGCAAACTTTGTCAAAAGCCTTTGCAAAGTCTAATAAAATCATATCAACAGGGATACCCTGGTCTAGCAGTTCGGTGACACATTCATATGTGTCAATAAGATTTGTCTCGACCAAGCATCCAGATCTGAATCCATGTTGGCTATTGGTAGGTACTTTATTGTCAATCAGGTGTTTCATAACAGCGGTGTTTGCAATTCCTTCAAGGATTTTACTGACTGTCGAGGTGATGCTAATTGGTCGGTAATTGGCAGCACAGTTCCTGCTTCCACCCTTGTGTACAGGTGTAATATTCGCATTTCTCCAATCTTGAGGGACTTGTTTCGTGTCAAGAGACTTCTGGAACAGTTTTGCTAGGGGAAGGGCAAGCTCCACATGAGCCTCTTTCAAAGTTCGAGCGTGTACCCCATCAGGGCCAACTGACTTATTTGGGCTCAATCTTTTGAGCTCTGATTCAACATCCAAAGTGCCAATAACAATAATTTGCATTGGTTTCTGAATATCATATTCCGGAATTTGTGGCAAGAGGTCATTATCTGGAGGTGTAAAAACTGACTTGAACTGCTGGTTCAGAGCTTCAGCTATATTTCCAGGGTTACTTATGGTATTCCCATTAACTGAGAGTTCGGTTACTGAATGTCATCCGGGCTTTTGAGTGGAGGCATACTTCCAAAATTTCTTTGGATTTGTTTTGGATGCTGAAGCTAAAGACTCCTCATACTTGCTGGTAACTTCTCTTGTAAGGTAGTGGACTTTGTTTTGTATTTGTTTGAATTTGTCATGATTAGCCTGCGTTGGGACGTCCTTGTACCTTCTCCAGAACTTCTTTTTCTTCCGAACTGCTAGTTTGATTTCTCGTGTGATGAAAGGGAGCGTTCTTGGTCTTTGTTTCCAAGTGGTTGTCATGTGTTTTGCGATTGTCTCACTGAGGACCCTTTTCATCTCAAGCCAAGCTCCCTGTACATTATTCTTTTCAACAAAAGACCAATCTTGGTTAGCCAAATCTTGCCTGACCTTGTTGTAATTTGTAAACACATGTTTTCTAAAATTATTTGTCTGCGGTACAACTTTAGTCGACAAGTTATGGCTATATGGTCGCTTGCGCCAAAAGGTGGCTCTGAGTCTATGCTTTGGCTTGCCTCCTCATCTTTGACAAATAGGAGATCTAAGAGGGATGGGTTCTGGCCCTCTCTGTACCTAGTCGGGAAATTGATTGTCTGGTACAATGAATGTTCTTGTAGGCATTTGAGGAGTGTGCCAATCTGGTCATCGTTATCTCCTGTAGCAGCATAACCGCTAATCCATTGGATCTTAGTTGTTACTAAGGTTAGTTGTTATACAATACATTAGTTGTTATCCTGACAACAAAGGAACCCTCTGTCCCTGATGATCCTATCAATATATACAAAAATAAAAGAAAATACCTAAAAGTGGATGACAATTTGCTAGATGTTTCCCATAGAAATTGCCTACAGATTGTTCTGGGTACCCAGATGACTGACCATATTTCAAACAGTAGGCTCTACAAAAAATGTGGTTCAATCTTGCTTTTTAAGGCTATAATGAAAGAAAGGTTGAGATGGCTTGGGCATATTCTGCAGATGAAGGTTGACAAATTGCCAAAGGTTTTCTTTTTTTGGCCAACTGTCTAGGGCTAAAAGGAAAGTAAGTTGTCCTTGTTTGGGGTAAAAGGATGCCATAAAGAAAGATTTAAAGGAATAGGAACTTCCTGGGATGGTAGAAGTTACTAGTTTGAAAATGAATTGTTTTCTGGGGTAATATTTGTTTCTAGCTAGTTGGCAAAATTAAATTTTGCTGGGGAAAAGTTATTAGTCAACTAGATGGAAAAATTAAATTTTGCTGGGGAGAATTTATTAGTCAACTAGTTAGAGAATGAAAGTTTTGCTGGGGCAACATTTATTGTCAACTAGTTGGCAAATTTAAGTGTTGTTGGGGAGAAGTTATTAGTCAACTAGTTGGAAAAATTAAGTTTTGCTGGGGAGAAGTTATTAGTCAACTAGTTAGAAAAGGCATTGTTTTCTGGGGCAATGTTTGTTTCCAGCTAGTTGGCAAAATAAAGTGTTGCTGGGGAGAAGTTATTAGTCAACTAGTTGTAAAATTAAAGTTTTGATGGGGAGAAGTTACTAGTCAACTAGTTGGAAAATGAATTATTTTCTGGGGCAATGTTTGTTTCCAGCAACACATGAATTGAAAATTAAATATTTTGCAGTAGGCATCAAGACATGGCTAATTGTAGAAAAAGACAAGACAGATAGTCCAAGTGATTGAGAGGGAAATCTGGGATAAGCCCTTTTTTGGATTGTATAAAAATGATGTTGGAAGGAGATTGGATAGTAACATTCTATATAAGCTTGTAAAGTAATTTTTTCCAATAGTCAAAGGGTAGAATCCCCTTTTTCAATGGGCTTCTGCCCTGGCCTATTTATTATAGGCTGGGCTACTTAAAACATGAGTGCACACGTCTCTAAGAATTGAAGGTTAAATTAGTCAAATTTCCAAATAATAGTAAAATTTCAGTTTAGCAGCACTTCTCAAAAAACATGGTAGGCTAATAAAATAAAAATAACAATGTTGTTATTTCATGCTCTTTTTCAATATATTAGTTGTTATCCTGACAACAAAGCAACCCTCCCTCCCTGATCATCCCATTTATATATACAAACCTAAAAGAAAATTCCAAAAAGTGGATGACAATTTGCTAGATGTTTTCCATAGAAATTGCCTACAGATTGTTCTGGGTATCTGACTGACTGACCATATTTCAAACAGTAGGCCAAAAAGATTTGCCTTTTTGTCCAACTGTCTAGCACAGTTTGTCCTAGGAAGGCAGATTGCCCTTGTTTGGGGTGAGAGGATGTCATAAAGAAACATTTAAAGGAAATGGGAACTTCCTGCAAGGGGAGAATTCACTAGTTGGAAAATGAATTCTTTTCTGGGGCAATGTTTGTTTCCAGCTACTTGGCAAAATTAAGTTTTGCTGGGGAGAAGTTACTTTTCAACTGGTTGGAAAATGAATTGTTTTCTGGGGCAATGTTTATTTCCAGCTAGTTGGCAAAATTAAGTTTTGCTGGGGAGAAGTTATAAGTCAACTAGCTGGAAAAATTTAGTTTTTTCTTGGGAGAAGTTATTAGTCAACTAGTTGGAAAATGAAAGTTTTGCTGGGGCAACATTTATTGTCAACAAATTTAAGTGTTGCTGGGGAGAAGTTATTAGTCAACTAGTTGGAAAAGAAAGTTTTGTTGGGGCAACATTTATTGTCAACTAGTTGGCAAATATAGATTTCTCCTATACAGATGGGCCAAATTTTCCAACTAGATGACTAAAATGTTTTTAATTATAAGGAGATTGGATAGTACCATTCTATATAAGCTTATAAAGTAATTTTTTCCAATAATCAAAGGGCGGAGTCCCATTTTACCCAGAGATCTAGTTTTCAGTCCTTTATGGACCCTTAGAAACTATACCTTTTTTTTACTTTTGGGGATATCCACTCTTTGACTATTGGAAAAAATTAGTTTATAAGCTCATATAAAATGGTAGTCTACTGTCCAATCTCCTTATAATTAAAAATATTTTTGCCATCTAGTTAGAAAAGTTTGCCCATCCCTATAGAAGAAATCTATATTTTCCAACTAGTTGATAAGAAATATTTCCCCAGCAAAACTTTTATTTTCCAACCAGTTGACTAATAACTTCTCCCCAACAACACTTAATTTTGCCAAATAGTTGACTAATAACTTCTCGCCAGCCTCACTTAATTTGCCAACTAGCTGGAAACAAACACTGCCCCTGAAAACAATTCATTTTCCAACTAGTTGACTAGTAACTTCTCCCCAACAAAACTTTATTTTTTTTCAATAGGCTTTCGCCCTGGCCTATTTATTATAGGCTGGGATACTTAAATTGTGAGTGCACACATCTCTAAGAATAGAAGAGTAAATTAGTTGAATTTCCAAATAATGGTAAAATTTCAGTTTAGCAGCACTTCTCAAAAAACATGGTAGGCTAATAAAATAAAAATAACAATGTTCTTATTTTATGCTTTTTTTCAATATATTAGTTGTTATCCTGACAACAAAGCAACCCTCCCATTGATCCTATCAATATATACAAAACTAAAAGAAAATTCCAAAAAGTGGATAACAATTTGCTAGATGTTTTCCATTGAAATTGCCTACAGATTGTTCTGGGTACCTGGCTGACTGACTGACCATATTTCAAACAGTAGGCTGTACAAAAATGTGGTTCAATTGTGCTTTCTACAGCTATAATGAAAGAAAGGTTGATATGGCTAGGGCACATTCTGCAGATGAAGGATTACAAATTGCCAAAGATTTTCATTTTTGGCCAACTGTCTAGGGCTAAAAGGAAAGCAAGTTGTCCTTGTTTGGGGTGAGAGGATGTCATAAAGAAAGATTTAAAGGAAATAGGAAGATTTAAAGGAAAAATTAATTATATTCTTAAGATATAAACAAATAAGTAGAACAACACGGACATTTTTATACAAGACAGTGGAACGCAATGAACAAATAAGTAGAACAACAGGGAAATTTTTATACAAGACAGGGGAACGCAATAAACAAATAAGTAGAACAACAGGGAAATTTTTATTCAAGACAGTGGAACGCAATAAACAAATAAGTAGAACAACAGGCATTCCACTGTCTTGTATAAAAATTTCCCTGTTGTTCTACTTATTTGTCTATGATGGAAAGGCAGTGTGGTCAACTGTTATTGCAACATTTATGGTGAGGGTCAACCTCACTTTTAGATTTGTGCATCAGAATTCAGATCAGTAGTTTAAAACAAAATGGTGAATTGGTGAAATTGACAACATAAACTACAATCCTGGTAGAAATATAAGCCTGCACCCATTTTGATAACCACCAGGGGTTTATGTGTGTACTAATTCTTTTCTTGCCCTTCAGAGATAAAAAAAAGAGATCAGATTTGCTAAAAGAAAAGTTGTACTTTAAAGCAAAAATTACAGCACATCAAATAACGTCTTTGTATCCATAAAGGAACATTGATTTTGTAAGAAAAAGAAAAATATATTTCTGATTGTATAGTAAGTATATTGTTCTGTTTTTATCATATTTGTAGTATGTAAATATATATTCTGTTAATGTTACTCTTCATATTCTATTAACCTAACCCATTACTATTTAGCTAGGCCTTAGGCTGTTTTTGAGAAAGCAAATTTCATTTCAAATAATTAATGTTATGCATTTTCAAAAGTTGTAGAAATGATCTTTAAGTTGATAAAACAAGCTCTTTTAATAAATAACATATGCAATAAATTAATGCCATTGTTTTTCCAGAAAATACATTCAGTTTTATTCTGTATAAATACTATAATATTTACAGCATTGACACTGTGGCAGGGGACAGCAATATATACAGCCCCCCCCCCTAAAAAACCTAGATACAACATTGACTTTGGATACAGCCTAGGGCTATATATGGGACTATCTGGTGGGGGAGGAATAAATTGCTATAAACACAGCTTTCAAAATTAGAGAAAGTATAAAATTAGCTATCTAAAAAGTCCCCTTTCTTTTTTTTTAGCATGTCTCCATCTGGAGAGCAACTACTTTGCATACCCCCCCCCCCCTTCCTAGACAGAAGTTGAGTTATACTATTCAAAATACCGTCTCATAGGATCATCAAGGCTCAGAATTCATTCCAGTGGGTATTATTCACCTTCCTCAACTAGTTTCTAAGATAGGCAAAAGCCCTTTATCTAGAATTTCATCAACTAAGGTTCCTTAGGTTCTGATTAATGGTTACCTTCTCAAGAAGGAAACACTAGAAATTTTTGAAAAATGATTTAAAAAAATATAAAATACTTTCTTAATAATAATTTTTATCAAATGCCAGAAGGCATATATCAGTTAATTCAATATGGGTTCTAGTTCTGACTTTTAATCAATCCATAGGCTCTGGTGGTTTCAGCATTTCAGCAAAATGGAGAGATACAAGAAAGTTTCCCTCAGGTAGAGAAAGTTTCTCTACCTCAGTAGACTCCACCACTATCTTGTGGTGGAAAAAGTGTGCCTTTAAAAGGTTTAAAAAATAGTCTTTTCTGAAATATACATCTCTCTTTGGATGGTCTCATGCATAAAGTCTCAAGTATGTAATTTTTGACAAGTTATGAAATTTGAATACAACTTTCTGAGAGTTTATTTGTTGGTTGTGTTTCACTAAATTTAACGTTCTTGGTTGTTGTTAACTGTAGTAAACAGTCTGGGTTGTTTCCTAGAAGTATAGACTATATTTCTTCTTCCTTTTCAAAGGAGGTGGAATTTATAACATAATGCCTAAAAGAGTTGATAGAAGTAATTTCCTGTGGCTTTGTTTATACTTTGTTGGCTTTCTAAAAAAGCCATACGTTTTACTAAACTTTGTTAAAGTTTTCCTCCAAAAACCTTTTGACTTGATCAACAACAACATCCTAATGCATTTATTCCTGATCAACGTACTTGACCCTCTCTCAAGTAGGCTAATCTTATAACATTGCTCCTCTAAAATAGATCAGAGGTGGTAAAAAACAAGAACACGTTCTCTCACCCCTTCCTTTTTTACTATGGAATTCCTCAAGGAATTTATTTAAGGCAACCTTTTTATTCCTAGTAATGGTTAATAATATTGAAATTGGTAATATATTCCCTCAAATATGGAAATGTTTGAATGACCTGTTAATTTTCAAAGTACATTGTAGAAAAATTAAAAGTGCCCCCCTGGAATCCTAACCTATGTTTTGGAATAGCCTATGAATCTAGGTATGAAAGTGAATACTTCTAATCAAGTTTCATTAAGAATAGCTTCCTGAAATCTTGTCCTGTCTTGTTGACCCCACTCGAAATATTTCTGAAACATGTGAAATTCCATGATGTCACAGTAGTCAAAATCTTAAGTAGGGAATATATGGTTCAAATATTGTCAAACAAGGAAATGTTTGCTCTTCTGAATAAGTTATGTCTTCAAGGATTCTCTACATGTTTAATTATCCTTCGCCAGGCTGTTACTGAAAATGTGCTTGTCCAGTCTGGCATTTATGTGCATCCAAGTTGTCAGTAGGGCCTATCTGCAATGTCTTAGAATCAGCTAAGGGTATCAAGTTGAACCTTTCATAGAATGTTGAGAGGGAATGTTGAACTAAATTAAACAACAGTGTGTTCACCCAGGTTGTCAAAAGGGATCATCTGCAGTATCCCACAGATGGTTAAGGTATATTGAAACATTCAGAGTATAATGAAGGGGATATTAAGCTAAATAAAAAAAGACTTAAAGGCACTCAGGCTGTCAAAATGACGCATCCACTGTGTCTCAGGGACAGCTTTGAGCATAGAGTTAAAAATTTCTGGGAAACTAGAGGTGGATGTTGAACTAAATTAAAAGACCCTCTTCCTCAAGGATATCAAAAGGGTGTATATGTAATATCTCAGAAGCAGCTAAGGGTATATTGAAGCCTTCACTGGATATTGAACCATATCCAAAGGGATTATCTGTATCTAGATTGTCAAAAGTGTGTTTCTAAAATGTCTCAGGAATACTTAAGGATATTAAGTTAAAACTTTCAGGGAATGTTCAGGGGGATATTGAACTGCATTAAGAGACACTATATGCATCCAGTTTGTCAAAACCGGGTATCTGCAATGACTGCAATGTGTCAGGTACAGCTAAGGGTATAAATTAACAGCTTCAAGTGCAATAAAGTTTTGAAGGAAAATTGTGGTTGGATTGGTTCTTAATCTGTTTGCATTGGTTTTTGTCGGCCTATTTTTATGTTTTTAACTGAAAATGAGAAGTCTTTTTATTACACGAGCTAAAATTGAATATATTTAAACAAACAATCTGTTAAGAGAAAATATAACAAACACTTTTTAATAACCAGTGAAAAGAAAAAAAATAACAGAAATTATTTTTTAAAACATTTCCCCAAAAGTAGTTTTTCAAAGGAAGGTAAAGAGCTTCATTAAATGAGAGACCAGCAGATATAAAGTCAAATAATAATTCAAACTTTAAATAAACAGGAATGACTATTAATGGATAAATGAAACCCAAAATGAACAGAAATTTCCACAAAAAGTTGGAATAACTAAAGGCCAGATCCTCATTGTCACTTTATTGAGAACATATATATTTTCAGCATTTCCTCTTTCATAACCTGAATAAATCCAAAATTGATGAAACTTCCTGGAATAAATATAATTATATGTTGAACAGTCTGTCTAATTTCGTTAGTTCTTTTCAGTAAGTCTGGTAATTATGATGATCTTTTATTTCTTGTTATTGATGGTTTGACAAGTAGAAACCACACTACTCGAAATAAAAATTGTTTCCAGTAAGTCTTAGTCCAGTAAGGCTTAGTCCTAATTCTATGTGTGGTAATTTCTTTTCGTTTTGGTTTTCATTTATTCATTGATGATAATTTTTGTTCATTTGAAGTTTGAATTATTTTTTGACCTTATTTTTGTTCGTCCTTGGTTTAGTGCAGCTCTGTACCTTTCTTTGGAAAATGTTTTTTTTTAATTAATTTAAGTATAGGGCAAACGAATAAACGTTCAAATGGGTATAAATCCATTTATTAGACAGTGAAAACAGATATAAAAGTCTGGATATTTCGATCACATATACAGCGATCATCATCAGCAGATATACTAAAGCATTAAAATAAAAAACTTAACATATGTATACAGAACAAAATAACTGCTTCTAATTCATTCACTAGATTTGTCTGAGAGCGTTCGATAATAGGGCTCATCCAGCCTTGAGTTATGAATCTAGTGATTGAGTTGAAATCAGGGTTCACCCAAAGTCTCAGAAAAAACTAATGAATGAATCGGAAGTGATTATTTTGTTCTGTATAAATAATTTGGTTTTAATTTTAATGCTTTAGTATATCTGCTGATGGGGATCTCAAATGAGCTTATCTCCATTTGTTAGTCATATAAAGGCAGTATAATCTTATAGGTTTTAACGACTAGGTTAAATTTACACTTTAGACTATGTTAAACAGTCTGGAGAAATTTTTTTGTAAAATCTTAATACCCTCGTTAGCAACTGGGTTAATTTTTAGAAGAATGTTATAAATTGGATCATTATTTAAATTTCCTGTATCCCCATGTATTGAAACATTTGCAAACATATGTTTTTTAGTTTCAATAGCTTACCTCGCCCATTTAGTATAACCTCTGTAATTGGAAATGGCCTTGGCATCATCAAATTTTACATGATGATCAGGATTGAAGAAAATGTGCTCAGACAACGCCGAAACAAAATTTTTAGGAGGCATACCTAATTTAATACTTCTAAATGTATATCCAATTTAAGGTGTGCATATTGCGTCGAAAATACGTCGTATAAGGCAATAAAAACATTAGACAACAAAGTTATGGTGGTGTTAAATTCACTTATCCTATCATTGATGATCAGGTCCGACTTTGAGGAGTTTGCTCCGTTCGAAATTTAGATCTTCGTTGCAAGATTTTCAAATATATTTGATTCTTTTGCTTTGCCTTGTAATTGTCGAACTAGGAAGTTGAAAAATATGCTAATATTACCGCCAACTCCTCTTCTAAGAATATATAGCTCTATAACAATATGTATATGATTCTGGGGGGGGGGGGGGTATCTTCATCAAGACAGATAAATTGTATGGAATGAATAGTTACATTTTCATGGTCCTAGGAGTTGTGGCTGCTCTCGTAATTTGTGGCTTGATTGAGACTCTTTTTGAGGTCTACAGTCCATGACTCATAGAAAAGATATTCACTTGCGAAGCTGGGAAAAAGTAAAGAAAAAATCTAGTACAGAACAAACAGGTCTCTAAGAATCTAAAATCTAAGAACAATAAAGAGAAAACAATCAGGCTGAATATATACAATTACTACTCCAATGACAAAAACCACACAAGTAGAATATATTGCATAAGAGCTCAATTATTATCAATTGGAGTAGCAATTATATATCTTCGATTTGTTTTTATTTTATTCTCCTTTGATTTTAGATTTTACACCCTTTTATGTAATTTTTAATTCTTTCTGTTTTGTAATTATTTTCTTTTTTCTTCCTACTGGCCGCAGACCTGTTCATTGTTTTCACGATTTTCTTCTTTGTTTTGTCAGGCTAGGACAGTTGGGCTTAAGATCTTTTAACTGGAAGGATCTAACTAATAAGGATAATTTTACGAATAACGTGCGGATATAAAAGCAAGCAAATGTGCTTAGTTTCTTTTTCTATTTTTTTGTTTGTTTGTGAGTGTTCAGTTGCTGAGTAAAAAATACCTTGAAATGCCTTGTTATTATCTATTGAACTGCAATGAGGCATATACGGAAAATTATCTGCACTAACAGGAGCAGAGTAGTTAAACGTGCAAAAACTAGACATTTTTTAATTGAACTTTTTGCAAATTATGGGAATTATAATAAAAATCCTCAAATAAGGAAGAACTAAGGGGTCCTCCCTCAAAATTTGTCTTAGGAAGGCTGTGAATTTTGATACGCCCTTAATGTGTTCCTGTGTTTTTCAGGTGGTTATTATCATATTCTTAATGTTTCAGCCAGTCTTTAGTAGAAGTAGAGGTTTTAAAGAAAAACGCGCGGCTACTTACGTGTCTTCATTAATCTATGATCCCTATTTCAAAGGTCTCAGTAGTTTTTGAAACTCTGGAATCTTAATCAAATCTGTTTAAACGTAATGAAACTTATTTCATCTTAATTAAATCTACGAAACTCATCTGTCTTCGTTTTAAAGCTAAACGGATTCCGCAAAGCTAGTTAATTGGTATTGACGGTTTAAGATTTTCTTTATTCTGATCTTGTACAAGTTAAAAAAAATCTTTAAATCCTTACATTTTTGAGCTTTCAAATGATATCATCTTTTAATTTTTGTCTTTGTATTCATTTTTAAGAGGTATATCAGAAATGAAATTATTTTTCAATTTCTCCCTATTTATCCTAGCATGCTCTGCATTATTCGTTGACTTTTCACTAAATTTACGTTGCTAAGGTAATTGAACTGCTGCAGAACTTTTGGTAGGCTTCGCCAACAAAAGTGTTAATTTGGGTAGGCTATGTTAATTGTTAATTTGATTATATAAAATAATAATAATAAAAAAAAATGATAAGATGGTCTTAAAATATGGTGAATTCTTTTAGCAAATCTTATTCTCAAATCCTGGCTTCAAAGCAATGTTGTTAGTTTTAAGATGTGCCATGTACAAATGGTACTGTTTTATTGCTCTGCCCCAAAACATAAAACCTAACACAAGCTATGCCGTAATTCTAAAATTACGTATAGCACCTAGAATAGTTACATACGTATATCACCGAATGATTGCCACACAAACACTTAGCTATTACATCATTGGTGACATTATTATTTACAGTCGTTGGGCAACTATTTGCATAAAGACAAACTCATCTTCTTTAACGCGATCGAAAACTAATTAAATGACACACCAAATATTACAATCATGCAACCCCTTGTCCCTTAATAGGATTGGGGTCCAGTGTATTCCCCCCGGAAATACCCCCGGCAATTCCCACCTGGAAAATTTTTCCCAAATGTAAAACTGAGCAGCCAGAGGGAATTAAGACAAATAAAAAGAACAGAGAAAAACCTATTGTAATTCAGCTATCATTAAGGTTCGAGTAGATCGTAAGTCGGAAAAGGAAAATACGCATCTGAAAATCATCATTTTTTATTTATAGTTTGATGACTTAAACTGATGATTTTCAGGGTGATGAATAACCAAAGAAAAACCCTACTTTAATACTGAAAACTTGGTGATGTGATGTGGCCGTGGAGGGTCCAAGAGCCTACTTTTTGTGTTCGATTGTGATGTGACAGGCTGAAAATGTAAACAAGGTGCAACATGCTCACTATTCTGCTAAATTGTTGATATTGTAAGAGGCGAGGAAGGGGTTTTGAAGAGTCAAATGACCCAACTTCTACCTAAATTAATATGGACTGAAAATCCTTACGTTATTACGCTTAAACAAAATTCAACATATCTACTTTTCTGCTAGATAGTTGATGAAAGGCTGTTAGAGGGGCCAAAGGCGCATATTATGGCATGCATGGTATGTCGTTGATTCTATCATTTGGAGAAAATTTGCTAGTAGTCGTCGGAGAGGCAATCGCATTTAAAGGGCCAGGCAGGAGTGCTGCTTGTTGAATCAGCTGTGATACGAGTAGTATAGATAGTTGTGGTCAAGGCACTCCGAGTTATTTAACTTTGGTTACAGTGTTTTGACCTTGAATTTCTATGATATGATATGATTTATTAACGCATTACTAACCTTTGTTATGTCGCAGTACTAACCTTTGATTTGTAATCTATGAAATCCTCCTAAGATACAAACTTAGGTGGAAAATCATTCTCCAATATTAGCATCACATTTGTAATGACTTCAAAAACGCTTAAATATCAGATTTCGTGTATTAGCTGTGGTGGGAGTTGGTCATGATCGGGGAGCCGTGGAATGATTTTCAACTTTTTAATTGCATTATTGGCCTCAGAATTATAACCTAAACCTTGGTGAGAATTGAATGCTATTTCTGAAAATGCACTGCTCATTGTGTTTGGAATTGGATTCCTATATTAAAGTATTAACCTCAGATTTATAGTCACTAATATCATAACTAGTTAATACTAATTTGTTGAGAATCAAATATTGAATATGTGCTGAATATGTTTTGATCTGGTAGTGATTATCTCGGGTTTGTAATCAACAAGCTCAACCAATCTTAATACAAAATTTGGTGGAGTCTAATCGCCATTTTTTAATTATATACTTAGTGTGTCTTGATTTAGGACATTCATTCTGTGATCATAATATTTTTTTCGATAAAAATTTAATCAAGGTGATTTAAGGGAGAACGGGACGAAATTGGACAGGGGCAAACTTGGACGTCGAACCTGACATCTAGCCTATTGCTTCTATCGATCCACAAAAAATAGGGTAGATGGGGCTTATGTATGTCTACATTGGCGGGAAGTTTGAAATCTAACGGAACTGTTAACACCAGGATAAGAGGTAAGAAAGTTTTTAGATGCTTAAAAAAAATCTGGGAGTCGCAACATCAGTTCGATTTGCGGTAACAAAAGGTGGTAGTTTTTCTTTGTTGTTGATGTTTTACAGTTGCTAGATACATCCTCTATCTATGCCCTGAGTTTGATTTGTCTATTCCGAGTACTTCTTTTTCAGGACGCCATTTTCTAAAATTGGTTCGATAGGGGCGAGATTGGACAGCAATTCGGGGGCGACTTTGGACACTGTCCAAGGTCGCCCCGTGTGTCCAACTTCACCCCGTGCTATTTTTGTTTATCATTTTAGAGAATGTCTTTGCCTCTTTGGAGGCAATTTTTAGAGAATTTCTTAACTAATATTTGGAGTTTGATCGATGATGCTAGATGGCGTTGCTTGTGTGTAGATGTGTTTTTTTTTCGCACAACACAACGAGGTTAAGTTGGCTGTTTCATTAGCTTAATGAAAGGAGCAACATTAAAACTTAAAACGAACAGAAATTATTCCGTATATCCCCTCCTCAACGCCTCGCTCTTTACTACGCTAAAGTTTGACTCGTTCTCACAACTCTATTTTCTTAAACAATAAAAAATTTTAGCGTAAAGAGCGAGGCGTTGAGGAGGGGACAACCCCTTTCATATACGGAATAATTTCTGTTCGTTTTAAGTTTTAATTACGCTCCTTACTTTCAGTTAAAAAAACTAGTCTTTTGTAATTTAATTTCAGGACGTTTTTGAATTAATGCAGCTTCAATTTTGGCTCATCGTACATGAATAATTCAAACAAAATTTATATATCAATTTTATTTATTTTTTGGCTAAATGGCTTTCTCGAAATTTTGTTCTGACGTAACTTATGAATTCACTCACGTAACAAACTATATTCGTATATTTTTATTACGTATTTTAGGGGGTTCACCCCCTAGTCAATACCTCACTCTACGCTAAAGTTCAAATTTTGTTCCAATGCTTTAAGAATGACCCCTTAATCACAAAAGCCGTTAATTAAAAAAAAAAAAATTAATTTTTAATATAATTTTTTTTAATTACATGATCAAACAATTCGTGGTAACGAACTGTAAGTAAGGAGGGACCCGTTTCATATCATTGCTTCTTAAAGCTATTTTCAGGTTATTTCCCGTGCATTTACTGTTTGTTCTTTCTAGTTGGACAATGGTTCGCAACTACATCAGGAAACACTATCTACCAGATGGCAAATCCATGGAGCAGGCAGTGAATGCAGTCTTAGAGCGTAGACTATCTATTAGAAATGCCGCAAAAACCTATGGACTGAAGAAATCAACCGTCGCCTATGCTCTGAAAAATCGACAAGGAGTTACTGAAGAACCTCGAGCGAATCCAGTTACACCCCCAGGTCGCCCAAGCCCATCGCCCAACCTGAAGAGAAAAACTGTTTTCTCTAACAAACAAGAAAAAGAGTTTGTAGAGTATCTCCTAAAATGTCAGCTGATGAATCACGGCCTCACTCCGAAAGAAGCGAGGAAACTTGCCTTTGAATGGGGCAAATTGATTGGCGTCGAAACGCCGGAGAGCTGGGTGCGAGACGACATAGCTGGGGTTGAGTGGTTCTCAGGCTTTATGAAACGAAACCCAGAGCTATCTATTCGTAAGCCTGAAAATACCAGCCAGGCAAGGGCTGCTGGCTTCAATCCAGTGGTTGTGAATCTGTTCTTCGACAACCTGCAGAAACTCTACGAAAAATTCAAGTTCCCACCAAACCGTATCTGGAACTGTGATGAAACTGGGGTTCCTACTGTATTGCCAGCTCCAAAAGTAATCGCAAGGAAAGGATCGAAGCAAGTTTCCCAGACAGTGTCAGCAGAGAGAGGGGAAAATGTTACAATGCTCGGGTTTATTTCAGCCACTGGTCAAGCTCTTCCCTCCGTTTTTATATTCCCACGGGTGAAGGTGAACGACCGGCTTTTTCGAGAAGGCCCCACAGGATGTTTCGGGCTTTCTCACCCTAGTGGTTGGATGACTTCCATCAACTTTGTAGCTGCTATTGAGCACTTCATCAAGCTGGTGAAGCCATCGAAAGAAGACCCTGTGCTACTGCTACTTGACAACCACGATAGCCATGTTTCGGTGGAATTAGTGCGGCTGTGCAAAGATAATTGGGTCCACCTCCTGACCTTTCCTCCCTATTGTTCCCACCGCTTACAGGCATTGGACGTCTCTGTCTACGGACCATTCAAGTTTGCGATGAGAGAATCACTGAACACCTGGTTGCAGATCCATCCAGGTCAACGAATTACGATTCACGAGACTGCCCAGCTCTGCAAAGAACCATTCCTTCGCAAGTTCAACCCGGAAAATATAACAGTTGGTTTCACGAAAGCTGGAATTTGGCCCTTCAACAGAAGTGTATTTTCTGAGGTAGACTTTCTACCTGCTGAGGTGACAAATCGTCCACCCCCGGACGATTCGTTACTCGATATGGAGCCAATACCCTCTCCCTCTCCTCCTTCACCTTCTCGTCCCCAAAGCGAGCTAGGAAAACAGACCCCTGAAGCAGTAAGACCCTATCCAAGAGCAGATATGACAAAGCCCAGAAGGAATGCGAGAAAGCAAGGTCGAACTCGTATTCTTACCGATACACCCGAAAAAGATGCTTTAGAAGCTGAAGCACGAGCAAGAAAGGAAAAGCAGAGTAAAAAGCCTATGCCCAAGCAGGCCAAGCAGCCCACTGCCAAGAAAAGAAAGCAAATTGAATCTCCAGTGGAAAGTAGTTGTGATGACATTGAACTTGACGACAATTCATCTGACGATTCTCTGCACCTCCATGAGGCTGATAAGGATGACGTAGACAAGGACATTCAAGCCGGAGTCTTTGTTCTTGTCAAGTTCGAGTATGGAAAGAAGAAAGCCCTTGTGTATTATGTTGGCGAAGTTCTTGATGTTGTAGAAAAGCAGTTTGCGAGGGTTAACTTTCTTCGGAAACAAGGGGACAAATTCATGTTTCCTCAGCTTCCCGATATTTCTGAGATAGACGTTACCGACATAGAACTGAAGCTTCATGTCCCCTCTTCAGCTGGTGGAACCGGTCGTGCAGTTCAGGGGCTTGTCTTTGGTTGTGATCTTTCGATGTACGCTTTAAAATGACAATTCTAGTTGAAACCCGGATGCCCTTGCAATGTTCCTGGCTGATTTTTTTATGCGATTTTGAGTTTTCATATGATTTTGAGTGATTATGTATCATTTTACACGAATATTCTGTATTTGGATAAAGTTTAACTGCTTAAAACTGTCTTGTCCAAGGTCGCCCCATGGCTGTCCAATTTCACCCCGTGTACGGGGCGAAACTGGACACTTGACAAGGTCCTACTCTCATGGTACTCACGCTTCAGGGTGATCTTTAAAAAATCTGAAAAAAATTCACCATTATTTGCCAGACTTTTACCTTTCTAACGACCCACACTAAATTGTTTTATGTCAATCCAGTACCTAGTTATGCTTGGAAAACTAAAAAGTGTCCAAGTTCGCCCCGTTCTCCCCTACTAAATAATCTCTGATTATGAATCGAAAGTAGTCGAATCAATCTATATTTGAGAAGCTGGGGCGGAATGGTCATTCAAGAGGTCATCCAAGTCATCCAAGAACATATATTGAAAATCCTTGCATGACTTAGATATGAGCAAGGTGTCAAATGGTAACCGTTTGGGAAGTATGCACTTAATGCGTTTGGTTTTGGTCTGTGCTCGACAATTAGCCTCTGATTTGTAATCACTTGACTTAAGCTTCTGCTGATAGTCCAGCTTATGAAGACACGTGACTCTTCGCCTCCAGTCGGAACGGTCTTGTGCAAGCGTGACTGCTTCTTGCAGATCAGTAGGGATCATGGAAAGGTAAAAGGGTAACTCCGTCCCTCCATCCCAACCGAGGCCCTCCGCAGGGGTGCTTCCAGCAATGCGCAGAGGAATCAAGACTGAATAGGTTGCTGCCGGGTGTTTCTGCTGGCATGCGGACCAAATGATCGTAGAATTCGTGCAGCGAGCTGACGAGAGTTAAGGGTATGATCTGTTAGTGCCAGTAGTCGGGTGTTCGAGACTAAGTCGTACCACCTGATCCCTTCTACACGCCTCATTTGTAATCAGCAATAACAAAACCTTTGAATACCAATCTGTTGAAAAAATAAGGTCGGGGTGTTGAATGGGGCCCGTCCAAAGGGCCTCACTTTGCGCCCTTCTATCGTACATTTATAGAAAAATTGTTAAGCATTCTTTTTACTAATGATGTCCAGGAGGCAAGCTGGCTTAAGAAAATCCTTACACGACTCTGAGTTCGACATGGTATAACATGCTATTAAAATATATCTATGTAGACCTTAATTTAAATGGACTCTTGGCGTAATTTTACAACCTCACTCCTGAACGGCGTGTCCTTTGTTGCGCCGAGAAGCACGTTTTTGGACTTGGTGACCGAAGGCATTCTCCTGCCATTTGCAGTTTTCGATTTTGACATCGATCTTTCTGGTTTTGTTTCGACGTCATATATGACTGTAGGGGTGTAGCATTCGTTTAAGAGGTGATAGGTTGCCTTCCGGGTCGCTTTCAGCCCTTAGTAAGTGTTCTGGATTCTTTTTTTTAAATTAATTAAAAAAAAACTTTCCGAAAAATAAGTTTTTCAAAGAAAAGTAAAGGCCATTTTAAACTTAAGCTCAGGAGATACAAATACCTGTTAAAATTCAAACTCAAAACGACCAGAAATTATTATTAAAGAATAAATGACACCCAAAACGAACAGAAATTAAATAAACAATCATAGCAAAAAACAAACAACAAGTAATAATATAAATGAATAAATAGATCTTAAAGCGAATAATGCTTAGATTGAATATGAAAATCAAGCTTAAAACGAAAACAAATATTTTGCTATTAAAGTATAAATGAAACTTAAAACGAACAGAAGTTAAATAACAATCAATGCGAACAAAAATACAGTATATATTAATGTAAATGAATAAATAAATCTTAAAACGAGTGAAACTTAAATTGAATATGCAAATCAAGTTTGAATCGAATAAAAATAACTACAAACAAGAGTTTGGGTATTGTCTCACTGCAGAAGCCTAAAACCTACTGCGTCATTGGCGCTTTACTGAAAACAATTCTTTGAAATATTTTCACTTTTGTAACTTTAAGAAATCAAAAATTAATTAAGATTTTAGGGAATAAATATCAGCATATGTATATTAAATTGACAATGCACATTTTTTTTCAGTAAACTCATTTGAATTTTTTTCAGTAAAGTACAAATTATATTCTGGCTTTTAGAAAGCATAGGGGTTTTAAACCCTACTCACATTAATTTATGCTCGTTTGACTCTAATATTTATTTTAATATTTGTTCGTTTTTGGTTTCATTTATTTATTGATACTGATTTGGGGTAGTTGTATGCTTGGTAGATTATATGATAGTCCGGACACCAGTTGTTGAAAATGTGAACCATACCACGACGGAATGGGGCTGCTACGAGAATTAGCCTACCCTCCAGATCCTAAATTGACCATGCGGATTCAAAAATACCAATGGCACTTGCTTGCGAGTGGTGGAACACTCCGAAACTTGACATTTTATTATATTTTGGTGTTTCATGCAAGAAAATGCATGTTCCACAAAGTTTGAGGTGCAGTTTTCCGCTCAAATAGAAACGCCTAGAACCCATAGAATGTTTTCATAACAAACTAACACGATTATTTACAAAAAATGGCAGAGTTAAAAAAAATGGCAAAACTATATGAGTCTTGAACAGTCTTGGAAAGTATAAACAAAATCAAATTGAATATTAGATATATAATGATATTAATTGTTGACAGATCCATCAGTTCAAGATTTTTTTTCACTGTAATTTTTATTTTCATTCTCAATGCCGTAAGAAGTGGAAAATAATAAATTTGTAATATACGAGTAATTCGTTTTCAGTGAAGCACCAATGACGCAGAAGGTTTTAGGTTTTTACAGTTAAAGAAGGGGGCAGTATCCAAATTTTGCTTGTAGTGAAACTATATTTGTCTTGACCAATCTTGAAAAGAACTAATAAATTAAACTGAATATTTGATGCATAATGCTATTAATTGCTAAAAGCTCATCAGTTCAGAATTTTACTGTAATTTTAATATTTATTTTCAATATTAAGTACAACGGAAAACATTTGTAATATAATTCGTTTTCAGTAAAGCGCCAATGACGCAGTAGGTTTTAGGCTTCTGCAGTGAGACAATACCCAAACTCTTGTTTGTAGTTATTTTTATTCGATTCAAACTTGATTTGCATATTCAATTTAAGTTTCACTCGTTTTAAGATTTATTTATTCATTTACATTAATATATATTGTATGTTTGTTCGCCTTTACTTTTCTTTGAAAAACTTATTTTTCGGAAAGTTTTTTTTAATTAATTTTTGTTCGTTTTTGATTGCAAAAAGTTTCAAGTTTTTATGGCGCTTACTGTCTGATTATTCTTGACTTTAAAAAACGGATCTAGAACTTTCAATTTAAATCGAATGAGGCTTTTTTCAAAGTCTATACGATTACCTCTTTGATACAAACCTTATATATGAACAATAGACAGCTTGCATAACTTGTGGACAGCGATTGACAACAATGAATGGATTGAAAAAATAGCTCCAATAAGGGGGTTTAGACCATTTCACTTGCTGACACAAAGGGATCACGACTGTTTGGATGGAATTGACCTTAATAGGAATTTGTGTGCCAAAGCAATTTTGCATCTATCACAGAGCATGTATTTTAACCTTATAATTGGATAATTATAATAGATTTCCTATATGTTCTTCCCATACAAAACCCCTTCCCATAAGTTATAAACCCCCCTTAATAAGTTATGCCCCAGGGCATTACTTACAACGCCTACCCCTGGGCCCTGGTGGGCTGTGTTGACACCGGAGTTTTTTGATATCAGAACTTGGAACTATTTTAACAAAATGTCTATCTCAAAATTTTTATCTGATGCATTTAAGGCGTGGAGGAGAGAGAGGGGCTAGTTGCCCTTCAATCTCTTTTGACTCTTAAAAAGTGAACAAGAACTTTCGATTTTCAATCAAATGAGCCCTCTCTGAAGTTTATACGAGCATCCCTTCCATAAGAAATAATATGAAGGATTCGGAAAATCCTTAAATTACAACCCTTGCCCTGAGGGCTTTGGGGGAGTTGTAATCCTTAAAAGACCTAATTTCCAGAACTTAAAACTACGTTTAATAAAATGGCTGTCTTAAAATTTTGATTGGATGTGTTTGGGGAAAAGGTGGGCGTGAGAGGGGGGTTAGTTGCCCTCAAATCACTTTCGACTATTACAAAGGGCACTAGCCCTCGGAATTTCCAATCGAATGAGCCTTTTTTGAAGTTTCTACGACACCACCTTCTATAAAAACCTTATATGCCCCCAGGGCATAACTTAAAACCCTTGCCCTGAGGGTTGTGGGGGAGTGTCCATCTCAAAAATATATTTTCGATCTGGAAATCAACTATGCTAAACAAAATGGCTCTCTCAAAATTTTGATTGGATGTGTTTGGGGAAATGATGGGCGTGGGGCTAGTTGCCCTCCAATCACTTTCGACTATTAAAAAGGGCACTGGAACTGTCAATTTCCAATCGAATGAGCCCCTTTTGAAGTTTCTACGACGACCCCTTCCATATCAAGTGCCCTGCTCTAAAGGAAAAAAAATAATACATAGTACATAGTACAATAATACATAGTTCCTACATGCCCTCAGGGCATAACTTAAAACCCTTGCCCCAAGGGTTGTGGGGGAGTGTCCTCCTCAAAAAGATATTTTCTATCAGGAAATCAACTACGCTGAACATAATGGCTATCTCAAAATTTTGATTGGATGCGTTTGCGGGAATAATAAGCGTGGGGGGGGCTAGTTGCCCTCCAATCACTTTTGACTATTAAAAAGGGCACTAGCTTTTTGAATTTCCAATCGAATGAGCCTTTTTTGAAGTTTCTATGTCAACGCCTTCTATAAAAGCCTTATATGCCCCCAGGGTATAACTTAAAACCCTTGCCCTGAGTGTTGTGGGGGAGTTTCCTCCTCAAATATATATTTTCTATTTGAAAATCAACTATGCTGAACAAAATGGCTATCTCAAAATTTTGATTGGATGTGTTTGGGGAAATGACGGGCGAGGGGGGGGGCTAGTTACACTCCAATCATTTTTGACTATTAAAAACTGCACTAGAGCTCTCAATTTCCAATTGAATGAGCCCCCTTTGAAGTTTCTACAACGACCCCTTGTTTATGAAGTGCCTCTGGGGAAAAAAATAAATAATAATAAAACATTGGAACCGTATGGCCTTTAGTATAGGCAACGCTATAGCGTTGCCTCTGATTTACAATCGGATTAGTCGCCAGTTCTTTCCCATTACTTAGTCAATAAAATTAATATGGCTTACAGTATGGGAGATATAGGAAGATCAAGTAAATTATAGCATGACCATAAGTAAAATACTTTCGGCATCGAATTGGTGCAAAATTTATTTCGCTGGTAATTGTAATTTTTACCCTTGTCAGGCAGAGAGACGGTCCTCTATGTCTCATAAAGTTGAGTTTTATTCCACGATTTGTATCAATTTCATACGCCTTTTTGGGGAGTTTATTTCCTGTTTCTGAAATTCCACCCATTTTTCATGTACTAATGTCAATAATGAGTAACTTTAAAATCAACACATTTTACTTATTTGGAATCAGCATGAATTATATATTTTCTTGTTATATACATTATAATCAAAACTTCGTTTTTAGAATTTGGTTTTCAGTTGATAAGGGCCACTTTACCAAACCTCAAATGAATCAATTTCATTTGAAATGAAGCGTTAAAACAAATGTCTATATGAACCGTTTATTTTGTATGGACTTCGTATATCTTCGTATATCTACGGACGAATGTACTGCTGCGCGGTGTCACTGCCTCTGAAACTGAAAGCTCCGTTATATAGTTTTTCTATGATTCTAAACAGATTAGCACTAAACCTTTCTGCAATGACTGCAATACTTTTGAAAACACATTGATAGTTATTTCTTATGTTCTTGCCTACTTTTTCGAATGTGCACTTGTCTATTTCCTTGGGTGCAATTGCGTGCAGGGGGCTCTGTTAGTGAAATTAGAGGAATCTCCCTGAAGTTTGGTTTAAGTCTTATCTAGTGGCGGATCCAGGGGGGAGGGGCTGGCCCCCAAGATTTTTATGGTGCCCATTTTCCCAGTTTTTTTTCTTTTTTTCACTTTTTTAGAATAAATTTGTCAGTTTGGTCAATTATTGGCACTTTTGTCACATTAGGTTCCCCAAGATTTTGCTCATTGGTGACCTTGTCACATTGGCCCCCCCCCAAGATTTTGCTCTAGATCCGCCCCTGGCCTCGTCGCAAAGAATGATGACCCAAAATTGGTCTCCATTCTGTTTTTCTTTTGGACCCCTTCCCATCTAGGAACAACCATTTGATACCTCCTCAGTGGTCACTTTCATATCTGTATACACCTTTGCACAGGGGCATGCCAAAAGGGTCACTGGGGCCCACCCCACCCTAAATCGTAATATCTTTTTGAATTTCTGGGAATTTATTCAAATTATCAAATAAAATTCACTTTGGTACTTATTAAGAATCCGATACACACCCCATAAATGAAGTTTCGTTAATGCTAATGAAATAAAACAAAATAGGATAAAAATATAATAGTTTATGAACAAATTTGGTCTATATATTTGTACATTAGGGGGGTGGGGGTTAAGGGTAAAGCATAGCATATATTAAATACGTAACCTAACCTAACCCAACCTAGGCACCTTTTATTCCCCCTAAACCCCAAAAAACTAAAGTTTAAATATAGTTCCCGGAGTGAGAAACCCTTTGTTTATACAGCGTCTCATATAAGTACCGGGTAGTGCCTATCTGTTTTTGCAATACAATTCTCGCGTGTTTATCGGATTCTTAATAAGTACCTCCACTTTATTAATATTACCCCTCCCCCGCTTATTTTTACTATAACCCCCCACAACACAAATCCCGGGCACGTACTTGCCTCTCCATCTATATTGATTCTCCTCTAATGTCTGGATTTTGAATATTTATCTTGAAATCTGTAGGCTAGTTATTTATGAGCTTCCAAATCTTAATTTATTTATCTTTTGTCTGAAATACTAATTTGTATTTTTAAATTTGTTTTTTAAAACATATGGTATTATTGACTAATTATTTTTTTTTATCTATTTTCAGCTATACTCTGTTGTGCATTACCCGTTCGCTTTGAGAGGATAAGAAAACTCCGTCAGTTTTGTCAGAAGAATCAGTTGCTTTTGGAGCTTTATCAAGGATAGCGGAGAGAGTCATAATTGAAGTGCTGCTTAGTTTTAAATGAAATATGTGAAATGAACAAGTTTGGGATAATGGTGATTTTTCTTCTTTTCGGATTAGCAACTGCTGAAGAATTATGTCCTAAAATTTGCTCTTGCTTTGGTGGGCTGGTTGATTGTAGCAAGAAAGGCTTAAGTGATGTACCTGATGATCTTCCTAGTTGGACAGAATTTTTGTAAGTATCAATAACCAGGATTGATCTCTAGGTAAAAGTTCTACCAAATCATATTATTGACTTAGGAATAAAGTGAATACACCATTCGATGCCTTTTTTTATGCTGATTACGAATATAATAATCATTTATATCGGAAATGAATATCAGCCCCCCCCCCCTATATATGCCAATTCAGGGTTAGGTTAGGTTGTAGAAATATATACCCTGAATTGGCATATATAGGGGGGGGGCTGAAATTCATTTCCGATAGAAATGATTACTATATTCGTAATCAGCATAAAAAAGGCATCGAGTGGTATATTCACTTTATGCGTAAGTCAATAATATGATTTGGTAGAACTTTACCAAGTTACTTATAGGACAAAAGTCAGGGAGGAGAAAGAGATATATCGTTAGGTATTTTTGTCTTATAGCCACCATACTCAAGATCTTGTATCGCGAACATAAGACAACACTGTATATAAGGTACTTGTCAGTTAGCCGGAACCCACGCGATATATTGTATAGGAAAGTTTCTCCGTTTTTACATACATCCACAAAATTATATTGTGCAATCAAATAGAATCTCCGATAATAATCAAACTGGAAAGCGATTAGCCTTTAAGAGTGCTTTACGTAAAATGAAATTGTGAAATGCCATTTAGACTTGTGTTTTTTATTCAGTTACCCTTTCGCCGTTACTAGGAAAGGGTCGTCCAATTTTAGTTTTGTGTTTTTATTTCAAGGTTTGGTTTTTATATTTTTATCAGTTTTATTCTGCACTGAGGACGGTCAAGCGGAGGTCTTGACCGAAATATTTGCAAAATTTTTATATTTTTTTCACTTGCTGTTAATTGTCCTCGTTTTCTTCCTTTCTTCGTGATTTTATGTTTTATCACTTCCATCACAAATTCATTCCAGCACCCTCTAATGCCGTAGCGGTTATAGGCATAGACCTTTATAATCTGTGGGGGGGGGGATATACCATTGGAGTGTAAGAATATAAAATGAAAGAAATTTAACATCAGAAAAACTGGGGGGGGGGGCTGTCCTAACGGGGTTAGATATAGCCTTAGGCTATAAACGAAAAATTGCTGAATTTGCGGGTTTGCTGCTATTTTTTGTCACCACAACGCTACTATTTTTTTCTCACCAATTGGTTCAAAACGCCAAACAAGTTCAAAAAGGAAGAAAAAGAAGCCTGAAAGCAACAACCGTTTTACGAGATTGCCTTCATAAATGTGCGTAAAATAATCTCAAGTTATATAAAATTGACTAGACAGGAGGCCAGATTCAATACTAGTAGTATTTTCGCCAGTGGCGTAATTTCGTCAAAAATTACGCAGGGGGGGGGAGTTGGAGGCAATTTCTCAAGTCAAGTGAAAATGACGATGAAATCTGAAAAATGAGCCATATAGTACTATAAAGGTGAAATTATACTCACCCGTTTCTGTGGATGCTTGAATTATGCAGGCTTATCTTGGTTTTGACAATATATTTTAAGAAGCTAAATTTCAGCTGCAGGGGGGGGGGCGAACAGAAGTTGGGGAGGGGCAGTTGCCCCCCTCCATTCCCATAGCAAATTACGCCCAGGCTTTTTGCTATATTGGAAAGTTGTTGAGCCTGGCGTATGATAGTTTCAGCAATGAATCTACTACTAAGGATTTTCAAGTTTTTACCAACACCACTTCCTCCTCCAGGGAATGGACTTTAATAGTTTGGAAAATTTCGCACAAGGTGAATAAAACTCACAGAACAATTGAAATCAATTCATGGGGAGGTATTTGACAAAATATTAATTCAATTTGGAGAATAGAGTTACTTACTGACAATTCAATGCACATATACAACCCAGGGTATATATTTGGACATTCAGGGGGCGGGTAAAGTTTGGTTCCGACGCAAATAAATATTATATTTGGATTCATGATGAAATTCTGTCTCTAAATATATGGGCAGCTCAGGTAGGGGGTGGCCGTACCAAATTAAGAGTGTATTAGATCAGCGTGGACTAAGCCATATGTGGGGGGATGCTTTAGGGCTCTAGGATATGGTGGACCAAGTACGTAGATTAGTTGAAAGGATTCTACTGGACCAAGAAATACAGGCATGGCGGGTTTAGCATTCGCTTTCGAATTCACTGGGTCTTTATTGTCGGTCGAAGGAGATTCGGGTTGAAGTTTTATTTTTTAAGGTGGGTTTGAATAAAAATGAAATTAAGTTACTTATTGAAATGAGGGCTGATAGTTTGTCACTGGGCCAAAGAAGAAAGTTTATCGGGAAGGAAAGGTCAAAGACTGGTCCTTATTTTTGTCCTATTTGTGGAGGTTTAGATGAGAGTGTTTATCACTTGATATGTGAATGTGAGGAGCCGAGTGATTGGAAACTTGAAGTGCTTGGTAGGGGGGATTATGATTTTGAGTGATTGGTGAGTGTGTGGCGATCAGTGTTTTATGGCTATCAGAAGCTTGGCACGGTTCCTTCGTCTCGCGATGAATCATAGAAGTAGATTTCTGTAGGATTTGGTGATGGTTCTTTCTTTATATTTTTTGCCATGGCCTATAGGCTTTTTGCGCAATTCTATTTTATTCTATACGTCTATTTCTCAGCTATTTCATTAGTTAGTTAATCTGAAAATTTACCATTTCTTTTCGTTATTTTCTACTGTCTTTGAAATATTTTACACATTTTTCTAAATTTTCATTTCGTTTTAATTGTAATGAGATTATTTGAATTAAACGTATTTCAAACTGAAGGTTGAACGAAAAGTGTGGTCTAATCCCACTTTCTAGAGCTATAAAGAGAGAAAGGTTGAGATGGCTAGGGCACGTTCTGCGGCTAAATATGCGTCTTAAAAGTTATTTTCTACCCATTTCTCCGCTCCATTTTTCTATACTTGAGGGTGTATCATAGGTAAGTTCTTGACCCTTCAATCACTCCAGAAAATTGTAAAAGTCACCGAACTGTAGTGTTTTACTGAAACTGTATTGTTCAAAATATGGGTATCACGACCAATGAGTGTTTAAGGCCCTTAATTCAAATCCTTAGTTTTTCTATGATATTTTTTTATATTATTTTAGTCCTCACAATAGAAGCAGGACCGTTTTATTGGGTGGACACTTCTATTTTCAAAAATACCTATTTTGTGTTTTCACTGAAAAACCTCTTATTTTGGTAATTCCATTGAATAGAATCGAAAAAATTGTCCCCTCCTCCTAGATTAAAAAATGGCCATGTCCTCTATATTTTCTTGAATGGACTCCCTGTGTAGAAGAAGAAAATTACTTTATTGGTATAGTTGAAGCTGTGGCAATCAGTTTTTTTCATCATTGTTTTCTTCATTTTAAGTTTACTTCATTGGTAGCCTATTATACCCTATGGTGAACCTACCTATTAAGTTTTGAGCAACGTGCAAAAGACGCGCTAAGCTTTGGAAGAGTGGCAGACCAATTCCAATGCGTGATAGTTTCTGTTCATGTAAACTTTTTATTCATCATCTACTTTTTTGTCCGTTGTAAGTTCTGACCGTTTCATTTTTAAATACCACTACTGCTTTTCGTTGAAAAACTTAAAGAAATGTAATTATTGAAGAGGACAGAGATTAAAGGGCAGGACTGATGTGACGTTATATTATAGCATTTGAAGAGCGTACGCGTGTGAACAATAAGCTGAAGAAGTAGCGTTTCTTTTAAACATTTTTGATTTGTGAAACATGGACTTAACGCAATGAAAAAGTAAAGAATACGGCATTGGACTTTAAAATCCCTACCGGCGGTGCTGATCTCCATTTCTTGGCCCTTCAGCCAGGAAGTGCAATGGGGGGTTGGGGGCCAACCATCTTGTGCTTTCGCACACCCTTCCTGTTTACCTTTCCCAGATTTCTCCGGGTGCCCATATAGAGCTGGGTCGACTCTGGCTGAGTCGAACCAGCTCTATCCAGCACAGTAAATCCAGCGCACGTTTTAAGTCAAACTATAACTACGAAACAACCAGAGAAGCCCATTGTAGAAGTTGAAAGCCCTTATATACTAATGTTGGAATTCAAAAACAACAGGAAATTTACCTAAGACACTGAAATTTGTTTATTCATTAAAATTATTTCGGCTAGTTAGGGAGGAAGGGAGATACCTCAAAGGGTGCATTTTAATGCCAAGACATCCCAACTCTCTTTGAGCCTTCAAATAAACACATAATTATTTCTAAGGGTGTAGGTAGAAATTGATGTATAATCCCCAGGACCGTATCGAGGGCTTCTGTTTCAGGAGTTATTTTTTGGCGGGGGGGGGGGGTGAGAGGGGTACAAAAAATCGCATAAAAATGTGAAATTTGTATTAAATCCCTCTTGATCTCTGGGAATATTTCTGGTCTAAGTTATTATTATGAAAGAAAAGAGGGTACTTGTGTCTTACAGCCACCACACTCAAGTTCTGTCGAGAAGTGGTTAGGTTAATGCTAATGAAATAAAACAAAATGTAATGAAAATATAATATTTATCAACAAAATTATGAAAACAACAAAGAATTTGGAAAGGGGGCCGCCCAGACCGCATTATATTAAAAACGTAATCTAGCATAACCAAAATTCTAACTGAATATTTATTTAAAGTATAGCTACAATGTAGTTTCCCACCAAGCCGAAGTTAATATTGTCTGGTATAAAGACCATAAAAACCGGTTATTGTCTCTTGTTCGTGATACAGGATCTTGAGTGTGGTGACTACAATACAAAAGTATCGAAAAGGGTAACATTAAACCCCAAAACGAGCAGAAATCACTCCGTATAGGAGGGGGCTGCCCTTCCTCAATTCCACCCCCCCCACATGGTCGCAGAAACTTCGGAGGGTGCTCTTTACGTCAGAAATTCTGAGCTCTAGTCCTTTTTAAAAGTCAAAAGTGATTGAAGACCAACCAGCAAGGGAGGAATTTTCCAGAGGGGGGGGGGGGGTAAACACCGGCTTCCCCCTGTGCGTAACTAAGAGGGTATGAACGGCGTGTTTAAATTTGCAAAAAAAGAGCAAAACTTAGGTGGTTAGTGTCAAAATACAGGGCAATATGGAAGAAATGACGTTCCCTTGGTTGGAAGGAGGGGGTATATGTTGTGACTAGGAATTGCTTATCGGTAGTTGACACGAAGACAGCGGTATGCGCCCCAAAACTGCCAGAAAAAAGAAAATATTAATGACAGCAGCGCAAACATAAGTAATTCTATGATATTTAAAGCAAGTTTAACACCCATGAAAACTTTCGAATTCTGCCCAGTGTCTTCCTATACATTGCGTTGTTTCCCTGCGCGAACTTTCAAAAACTAGGAAAGGGGCTAGGGCTATGTCCCTTCTCCTGTGGCGTCCCTATTCAGAAAGCTAGCTAAGTAAATGTGACAGATTTGTGGTCCTCTATCTTAATTTGCATGAGGTGTCATTATCCGGCTGGTCATCTTAATTGTTGCAGTTAGCGGCAAGATTCAAATAAAATTGCGGTTAAAAACAAGCATCCTTGCCGCTAGGCAAAAAGTTTTGTCTTCTGATGTCTTGACTATGAAACACTAAAAGATGTTTCGGGTATTATGGTAATGTGTGTAGCCCCAGGAAAAAAGGGATGGCCTAATCACACGATCAAGGGTCTTCAAAGGTGTGAAAATATAGGTGTTCCTTTTTGGCAGTGGTTGTGGAAGAAAAAAAAAAATCTGCTTGATTATGTTTTAGTGAAGATTTAATTGTCAGATGCTTTGATTTTAGAATCCTGGTGGAAAATGGAAATACTTAGTATTTGGGCTGTCAACGGAGAAATAATTTTTTTTGTATTTTATAGACTAAATATACGTATATTTTTTAATTTACTGTAATTTTTTTATAATTGTTTATATACATCGCTTGTTGTTGTAGTAAACTAAATTGATCCCTCGAAAAAAGCTCCCGCTCGTGAACCGGCGAAATGGCTCATATATCTTGTGGGTCACAGCATGCCAGGGATGGGGTGGAGTGTTTTTTCCAATAGAATTAAATCTAAGGATACACGTTTTTTAGGCTATTTCAAATAACCCGCTTGCTAATGTAAAAAAAAACCAGTCATTTGACTTGAGCCTAAAATTCTAGCTGTGCCACTAGGCATATGTGCAGTATTTTTATGGAAGGGGGCAATTTTTGGTACTTATCTGTTATAGTTACAACGCAAGTTCTTTCATCTAAGTAGAACCGGTTTCTCTGACGCTCAATCCTAATGAAATATACCAAAATTTGATGAAAATATAGTACTTTGTTGACCGAATTATGGAAACTACAAAAGAAACTTGTTGAATGCAATCAATGCAGGCCGCCCAGAACGCATTGATGTCAGGTTAGGTTAGAACACTATTCTCTATCAATACAGATCGCAAACTAAATTAATTTCATACATGGACAGAAAAACCGCTTCTAATCAGATAAAGAACTTGAGTGTTGTAGCTATAACAGATAAGTACCCAATTTTTTTTAAACTTATACAAAATTTGTTTGTATGCATTTTTGCTATGTTTTTATGAGTCTGACAAATCTTCTTTTTTGGGGGAGGGGAGAGGGGTTTAAACCCCGTAACTCCCCTACTGGATATAACCTTGTATCTATAAATTTAAAATTGAAGAACTGTGAGAATTTCCAATGTGTTTTCGAAAAATTCGGATAATAACTATGTCTTAAATCATCCACAGAAAAAAAAATCTTCTGACCCGGAGCAAATCCTACAGTTTATGGTTAGGCCTACTTGTAATTATTTGCAGCTGGTCGGCCTCGAATTAATCTTCTAGAAATATAATTTTCTGGGTAGGCTATGAAGGAGCAAATTTTCAAAGGTTAATGTCTGATGCTTCGACAGAAGTACTTTTCGCGCCCTAGTTTATTGATTTTTACCTATCCTATCTAAATAATAAGAAATATGTATTTTGAATACGGAGCGGCAGTGAAGAGGTGTTCAGGGATGTTTAACCCCTAAACTACCTGTGTATGAACCTAGGATTTGATAGCTGTTCAATAATTTTGGCAACGGATTCTACATTTTTTCTTCTTTAACTGTCCCAAATAGATAAGATTCATTCATGCAGTTGCTATTATGAATAATGCTATTGAGGTTTTCAAATTTTAAGGTAATATATATTGACATATGCAGTTAGTTCGGCTCTCAGAGCGCCTGATAGCGTTTTCAAAAATTAAAATATACGATAAGAAAAACTGTTTCATGGATATTCAGGGAAGGGTTTATTTTATGGCCCAAAGTCGTTTTAACTTCTTATGAAGCAACCTTTTCGCAAGGATTTCTTTATATTTCTTGAAACCGAGAACGGGTCATTCAGACCTACATACTGGGAGAATTCGGTGAAGCCGTATACGATCGGTCTCAGTCAGGGACGCAGGCACGGGGGGGGGGGTGCCCCGGCTCTCATCCTAAAATCTCCCGAATTTAAGGGCAATTCTCTTTCAAATTATCAAATGTTTTTTTTACTTGATGCCCCTTCCTGTGAAAAATTCCTCCGTTCGTGCCAGGTCTCACTCAACGGAATGTCCCAAAAAGATGTGGCATCCAAAACATACTTTTCGATATTTTTTTTCATAATTTTTCTTGTACGATTTCCCTTCCTTTTGAAAAAAATTTCTGCAGTTTGACTTGAGTGCCCATATGGGTCGATAGCCCTTTGGCTCTGCCCCAAATAGCGTCACTTACTGCGTCAGTATCTTTAGAAACTACATGTGTTTAATTTATGTCCTTGGAACTGGTAAAGTAATCTCAGAAATAGTTTTTATGGGAACCTGATACTAGCAAACACACCTGTTATCGCTGGGAAATGTGTTGACCCTTTCGTGTGTTTGCATAAATGCTGAAGTGGGATCATGCAGATGAATAGGCTTTAAGATTTAGGAGACGTGCCTTTGTTAGACGACCAAACAGTGAAATTGGGAGGGATGCTGGTACCCGATGTACACAACCAATGCTTTTAGATTCACAAATATTAGGCTGCTTGAATGAATTATTCCGTGCCGGTTGTCATCATATCTTAGTAAAGCGTTTCTTTATTGTTCACATCAAAGGCTCCAACCAGAGTACACGTACCCCTGGTGGTTCAAGAAAATTTTTTTTTTTTGGGGGGGGGGAGAAAGAAAATTATTTAAAGATACGTAATATGGCCAATATATAAAGTCGTATTCCCGAAACAATGTTGTAGCCTATTTCAAAGGAGTTAGGGAATCGTGATCTGAGGCTCGATGAGACGTCAACCTGAAAATAGATTGGGAATAGTTGTTTTACACAGTTGGTTTTGCTCTAACTCTTTGTTTAAAGCCCTTTAATGCTGTATAATATGCTGATGTTCAAATGTCATTTTATGTCTTTTATTTAGGTGTCAGGCCATTTTTATTTTAATTTGAGTACAAAATGTTACGGTTTTTTGTTCTCTTTTGTTTTTAATATAATTTGGTGCTGGACAGAGCAAGTGTATGCATGTTCAACCGGTTTTTTTATTGGGGGGAAGGGTGCCAGAAATTTGGAAATATGTATTTTATGTCACAATTCTCCGGGAGGAAGGTCCTTCGAAGCAATTCCGTTGGAATTATCCATCCATAGTTTGTAGCCATAACCTTTTAGTTAAGCAGTGGTAGCTGCTTCTGATTTGGTAGCACTCCTGGCTGCTCGTCGCCCCAACCCCCTTATCTGGCGTTGGCTTGTTGTATGTGGAACTTCGTCCGGTATCTTTTTTTTTTTCGAGGAAGAGCTGGATTATGTAAGAATCATAGTCATAAAGTGTTTTTGAAAAATAGGCAGCTAAAAGTTCTTGATATTTTGCCCTAAAAAGGTATTCTCCTAAAATTGTGACAATGTGGTTGTGTGTCCTGTTAAGATTTTGTTAAATAAACGTAAGTTTAAGGAGGGCCAGGCTCCTCTGGGGTCCACAAATTCTTAGCGCTAACTAAAAGCAGAAAATTCCCTAAAAGAAGGATTGACAGCATAATTTACCTGCAGCTTTGTGGTACCTCTGGACTGATTCCATATTCTTGCCCCTTCTCATCACACATGCTCAAGAAAGCTGAAATGGCGTCTTTTTTTTCTTGTAATTCTCTAACCAAGTGAATTGCAGCTTGGTTACTCTAGCTTATTCAATTCCTTCTTCTTTTAGGGAGTTGCAAGGGAATAAAATAGCAGATCTGCCGCCGAAAGTCTTTTCAAGACTGTTGGGATTACGATATTTGTAAGTAGTGGAATTCTTTGATATTTCCGTGAGCGTGATCATGTTTGAAATCGTGGGATTATGTTAAGTTCGGTTTATATTCTTAGGAATGCGTAGTACGTGCTTAGCTGTGAGAATGAGAAATGCGTGAATAATTGAACGAGATTTATTTTGTTTTTCCGGCAGTTGTATTACAACGGGGAAATCTACGTTAGTGAATAGATCGCATGGCATAATAGTACTTGCTTGACGAAATTATGCTTTTTTAAGTAAAAAAAGAGATGTGTGGATTTCATGTATGTAACTTATTTTTCTTTAGAACAGCGACTAAGAGCAAATGAAAGTACACCTCAGAGGGGATGTTAAGAACTCATTCATAAGATAATTGTCAGGACTAGTGGCATATCCCCAGGTGTTGTAAAGAGTGATAAGAAAGATAGCCAAGTAAAAGAAAGACCTTGTCCTAGCTCATGAAGATTATTTGGTTTGGTAAAAAAAAGAAAAGGGAAAATAAACTTAAAATTTGGCCTCGCCTCCCTTCTCACAGTATAAATCCTCTCATATAGTCCATAAGGCTTGGGCCTGTGTGCTCTCACGCAGGTAACAAATGCAAGACGTGAGGAAAGGGGCAGGATGGTGTTGTATGGGTGTTACCAGAAAATTGCCCTAGAGGCCGAGGGAAGAGCCCCGTTAGGAGCTTTGCTTTTTGCCTAGATTTTAATGGGATATTTCCTATTATTTGCAAACAAAAAAAATTACGTTTTCTTGCTTCTGAGAGGGGCCATTCCTTCTTCCCGATTCGATCGAAGGGGGAGGGGGTGAAATTGTCAACATTAGGAAAAATTTATTTTTCTGTTTTAGAAGGGGGATAGTCGACCTTTTAATACCTATTATTCATAAGTTTTAGATAAGATGGCTGCTAGGGAACTCGATGTGCAATGTTACGATACGTTACAGCCAATAATCGAAGCGCCGGAAAATAGCTTGGGAAATCTAAAAAAAAACGTACCGGGGTCAATGAAAATTTGAGTTGACCGATAGTGCGCGATGGGAACGAGGCTGACTACCACCATTTTATAGTATTAAATAAAAAAAAACTTTTTTTTAACTGAAAGTAAGGAATGACATTAAAACTTAAAACGAACAGAAATTATTCCGTATATGAAAAAGGCTGTCCCCTCCTCAACGCCTCGCTCTTTACGCTAAAGTTTTTTATTGTTAATAAAAAAATAGAGTTGTGAAAAAGTCAAACTTTAGCGTAAAGAGCGAGGCGTTGAGGAGGGGACAGCCCCTTTCATATACGGGATAATTTCTGTTCGTTTTAAATTTTAACGTCGTTCCTTACTTTCAGTTAAAAAAAAACTTGTTTTTTTATTTAATTTTTGAAAGTTTGAATTAATGCAGGTTTTGATTTTGGCTCACCGTACATGAACAATTAAAACAAAATTTGAATATTAATTTTACTTTTATTTGGTTAAATGGCTTTCTCGAAACTTGTTTAATTTTAGGCTATTTACTAACGTTTTTATTAGTAATAAATATACGTAACTTACGAATTAACTTACGTAACGAACTTCTATATTCATATATTTTTAATACGTATATTAGAGGGTTCGCCCCCTAGTCAATACCTTGCTCTTTAAGCCAAGGTTCGAATTTTGTTCCAATTCTTTAAAAATGACCCCTTAATCACAAATGCCGTTGATTAGAATTAATAGCTCTTATGAAAGTACTAAATAATCTTTTGCTTAAAGAGCGAGGTATTGACTAGGGGGTGAACCCAATCATATACGTAGTCGTTTTAAGTTTTGATGTTGCTCCTTACTTTCAGTTTAAAAACTTGTTATTTTTATACATAATTTCTGATCTTTTTTTAAATAATGCTGAGAAATCCGGCGCCCCCTTCACAGCAATGTCCTTCCCCCATGAAAACTTCCTTCATGGAAAGATCCTCCTACATAACCCCCGACCGACCCAAACCTCTGCAGTAGGGTCCTCTGATATGCTGAATATGAGGGTGTGGTTTTCATTAAGGTTCTATAACTTTTAGGGGGTCTTTCCCCCTTTTTTCGAAAATCAGCCAAATTTTCTCAGGCGCGTAACTTTTGATAAGTATGACTAAACTTGATGAAACTTATATATTTGAAATCATCATTAAAATCTGATTCTTTTGATGTATCTATTGGTATCAAAATTCCGTTTTCTGCAGTTTCGGTTACCATTGAGCCGGGTCGCGCCTTACTTACAGTTCGTTACACGAACTGTTAGATTTGCTTCAAATTTTTATGACTGAGATAGTTAAAGCTATTAATAGACTCCCTTCTGTGAATAATGAAATAGCTAAATTTCAAAAAGAAATCGCTTTTAGTGAACCTTAAGTTAAATAGCGTATTTCAGTAGGCGTCCATTCAAACGAAACATTAAAGTGATATGATACTAGTTTTTTATGACCACTTTTTTACTTGTCTTTTGCATTTCAGGATTGCGTAGTTATAAGCTTTAGCTCGCTAGGATAGCCTTTTTTCCCTTCTCTCGGAATTTTTCTGTTTTTCTCAGTGGAAGACCGTATTTTGTAGTATTGGTATTTATGTAGCATCCCATACGAGCGTAGCTTTCTGTTCCCTCCTAGTATAATTTTTTCTTTTTGGTTATATATCTTTTCTCATGTTATCCAATTTAGTGTATTTCTAAATTTTAGTGTTAATACCCGTAGAGCTGTCGAAACCTTATTCGTAGGAGATTAGGCATAGCTGCATGTCGATTCCTCAGCAATAATTATAAAAGTCAATTAAGCCCCTACTAGGTTTTAGTTGATGTTTGATTAGTTTATTGCCCTATATTTCATATTTTATCAAGGGCAGCCCGTCGTGATTTCTTAGGCCTTAACGCCAGCCGGCCATATGTTGTCGATTTGTTCTCACGTCTTGACGCTTTTTGATGAAGTTATGGGAGGGAGACTGGATCTGATCCGTATAAACGGATTGCTAAACCCAGACTACACATGTAGGGTGTCAATGTAGTCAAATGGGGTAGCTTGTACTAATTAAGTCTGGTTGAATGACTATTCCAAGGATTAGTGTTGACATTATTTGGCTATCGAGAATCAAAACATTTTCATGGTTTTTATTCAAATTATCCAGTAAAGTTTGTTTTTTATAATTGCTCCCCTATCATCCCTGGAAAAAAAATCCTGCGCACGTGAGTGGTTTCAAGTTATGCTATTGTAGCTGTATTTTAACTTGCTATTTTGAAAAGTCCAATTTCAGTGTCAAAGCAAACTCGCTCGTAACTGCTACTACTAATTCTACTTCTATTGAGCTTGTGAAGTACGATTAAAAAAAAAGAAAAAAAAGTTTTTTAACTGAAAGTAAGGACCAACATTGACACTTAAAACTTGCAGAAATTATTACGTATATGAGGGTGGACGCCCCCTCGTCAATACCTCTCTCTTTACGCTAAAGTTCGATTTTTGTCCCAACTCTAAGAATAAATAGCTCTTTTAACAAAACTAATCAAGCTTTACCGTAAAAAGCGAGGTATTGACGAAGGGCGACCCCACTAATATACGTCATAATGTCTGTTCATTTTAAGTTTCAATGTTGCTCCTTACTGTCAATTAAAAAAACTTATTTTTTATTTATTTAATTTATGATCGTTTTTTAAATAATGTTGGGGAATCTGACCCCCCTCCATGGAAAATTCCCTTCCACTTGAAAAATTCCTCCGTGGAAACATTCTCCCACGTAATCCCCTGACCACTCCCCCCACCACAAAAATCCCCTTGAAAACGTCTGTATACTTCCTAATAACCAATACTTTATGTAAACAATGGGCAACGTTCATAACTTGCAGCCCTTCCCCCGGGGACTGTTGGGGGTTAAGACATCCTCAGAGACATAGATTTTTCGACTATGCTGAACAAAATGGCTGTCTCAAAATTTTGATTCGGTGACAGGGGATAAAGAGCGTGGGAGGAGGACTAGCTGCCCTCCAAAATCTTTGGTCACTTAAAAAAGGCACTAGAACTTTTGGTTTTCGATTAATTGAGCCCTCTCCCGATCTTCTGTGATCACTATTTGGATAAGATCACCCTTGGAAAAAAAAAACAAACAAACAAACGAATAAACATGCATCCGTGATTTGTCTTCTGGCAAAAAAAAAATGCAAAATTCAACATTCTTGTAGCCAGGAGCTTGAAACCTCTACAGTAGGGTTCTCTGGTATGCTGAGTCTGATGGAGTGATTTTCATTGAGATCAATTGATGTTTTGTTTTTTTCTGTTTTTTCAAAATTGGGCAAATTTTCTCAGGTTCGTTGCTTTTGATGGATACCATTAAATTTGATGAATTTTACATGTTTTGAATAAGCATCAAAATTCAATTCTTTTGATGTATCTATTATTATCAAGATTCTGTTTCTTAGTGTTTCAATTACTATTGTGCCATATCGATCCTTATTTACGGTTCGTTATCAGTAGAATGCTAACTTATACTTTGCCAACGCCCCCGTACCAAACAGGTTTTTTCTGGTAGTCCTATTCTACAGGTCATCACACTCTTTGCCAAGAGGAACGTGTATGACTTGATTGGTGATTAGGATTTGAATAAAAGGAATGGTTTTCACTACAATTCATATTAGTAAGAGAATTGGATTCAAAGAGAATAGTTTTTATTTGAGAGGATATTAGTGGAGAAAAAAAATGAGTGGTGCATTTACACTATTGGAGATTAATGATGGAACCGACAGCAGCAGCAGCAACGATATACGAGTACCTAATGTAGCTGTGGAAATAACTGCTGG
Source organism: Artemia sp. Kazakhstan ARC1039 (assembly GCA_029168905.1). Lineage (NCBI taxonomy): Eukaryota > Metazoa > Arthropoda > Branchiopoda > Anostraca > Artemiidae > Artemia > Artemia sp. Kazakhstan ARC1039. The sequence continues at coordinate 47,124 of JAQQPU010004548.1, forward strand.
TTGTAGACTATGTCTTGAATGGGACACTATGTATGCTAGATACGTGATATCATTAAGCAAATTTAAGCAGGAGGAACAGCTGTGTTTTGCTGGAAAAGTAAATATTCTCCATATAAATAAACTTCGGTCAGCATTAGATGTTCTATCGAAATATATTGATGAGAACAAAATGCATCACTGAATATTATTATTGTAATTATGTTCAATAAAACTGTTTCTAAATCAATGGTATTTTTCTTTTTTTCTAAAGTAGACAAGCGTATATTTTGAGTACAAAAAGAGATTCTGATTAGTCTGAAGTTGGTTGTGAGAGAGTTAGGACTCTAAAAAATGGATAGATTCGAGAAAGATCGAATCATGAGGAATCTAATTCTTATGGAAAAACGTTTGATTCTAGATGATGATTTTCTAGAGTTGTCTATTCAAAGGAAGATATTTTCTCGGGGAATGCTTGTCGATATAATGAAAACTGATTCTCCATCATTAGACTATTGTATGAAGCTTCTACATCGTGGTCCAAATGCATTTACACAATTTATTGATATATTGATTACGACACAGCAAAATGATATTGTGGATATGCTTTTAAACATTAGTTTTTAGAAATTTAGGACTTTTTTTTTTCATAAGAAAGATGGTGCTCAAGGATGATTTACTCCTCTCTCTCTCTATCTCAGGCAATTTTTTGATGTTGCTAGCTCAGTTTCATTGTGGCAGTGAGAGCGTCAACACATGACAAAATGTTCCATACATGTCCACTATGTATGTACTCACTGGGCAGTTGGTCATCGTGTGAGAATTGCACAATGATTGAGGAGTATAATGAAAAGTGTAGATTATGCAACCCGTGTAAATTGCATAGAGGATATGCTGTACAAATTAAAGGTTGTAATTCTTGTCTTGAAGAGGTGTGTGACTCTCATCCTAGAGGCCACCTATGCTCCAATTGTCATTATGAAAAATGTAAGCAGTGGGAGAGTACATATCCCGGTATGATTGGAAAGAATCCTAACCGGGATTTTAGTTTATTGCTACGAGATTGGTATCGTCGTGGTTTTAGATTGTTCTGGGAGGAGGAACCAGGTCAACGATTCAACTGTTGGAACAACAAGAGAATATGGTTTCTACGTCATTGTTGTGAAGACAATGGGTGTTATGATTATAAGCCCACTGATTTTTATTTGGCAGTGACGGAATGAGATTCGACACTTGAGGACACTGTTTGTGAAATTGCTTCAAATACGCAAATTGAAACACGTGAATTCTATAGAATGAATGCGAATAGTATCATTGACTATACAAAGAGATATGACAAGAGTGAAGTCACACTCTACTGTAGAAAATGTGACCCTGACATTGCAGTACATCAGAATCAGTACACTGTGAATTCAAATAATCTACCTGCACTAGTTGTTGTTGACAAATACCTAGTAGTGGATGAAATCTAAAGAGTAGAAAAGTCGTTTTATCATGTATATAATTTTTTTTTATTAATAAACAATTTCACATACATCTTTGGAACATTTTATTCTTAGGGCACTAAAATCAATATTAAATACACTTGTAAGTATATTCTCCACTAGAAAGTCGTTCAATTGAGGTAGGTCAACGTAGATGTTGAGAAATTGTTTGTAGGTGTAGCCACGACATCTGAACATGAAAAAGAGTAGTGCATGAAAGCCACATGTCTTAGTTGTTAAATCCTGTACTCTTCGTTGATTTTGAATAATGGTTTTCCCAC
>JAQQPU010004549.1:11754-29629 GCA_029168905.1 Artemia sp. Kazakhstan ARC1039
TATAATTATAAATCATTATTATAATTAATTACATAATTGTAATTATTATAATTACGATTGTCTGAATTATCACTGACGGGTCAAAATGAAAACATATATGGCAAGATTGCAGGCAGCTTTATGAGACATCAACGAATATTTCTTTCCCTTTAGATTTTAAACTTTCCATAGTCACTGGGATTATTTGCGTTAAATTGTTAGTGGTAGTCCAGTGCTCCATTATTTTAGCATATCACTTTTATTTCGTATCTTTCTTTTTCATGCTAATTTTCTTTAATTTTTCCTGTAAGATTATAAGCGGCCGTATTTTAATAAATTCTGCCCTGGCAAGGGGCCCTGACTAGTCCTGTGCTGAAAAATGAAAACCATACCAAAAAGCATAGGTGATTCCAAATATGTTTATATTTGTGGTATTCACCATGTATATTCATAGTCCATAGCTGATTCACCATTTAGGTGATTCCAACGATTACTTGTTGAGGAATAAAGTTTTGGGGTATATAAACGGGATTCTAACTTGAATGTTGATATTAAATTCTGATCAAGAAGGCTCAGGTGCATTTTTATTTAAGTAAGCTCAGGTCAGTTTTTGTCCTAAATGCACTTTATTTCGACTAATATTATTGCATCTACCCTCACCTGATACGTTTAAAGTCCCCTTGATCAGTTATTAAGATATGGTGAATCAAGTAGGCTAAGTGAAACATAACTACGGAAAATATAATGTGTACTATAAAGTGGCTGCGCGTCTGTGGCTCAGAGTGATGTCTCCTACCCACCTGTATATATCGAATTTATGTTCAAGAAAACACGAGGGTTTGCAATAAGGATACTGAAGAATTATTTTGTTAAGATGTTTGTTGGAGGATTTATTTTAGAAATCTATTCATTAAATAAACGCCAGGTAATATGAAAAATCACTGCAATACGCGGGCAGGTAGCCATATCCCATGCACCCTCTTAAGGTTTCATAGATTTTCTTAGGATTCGCCAAATATGAAATTTATATTCTGTTTCAAAAAAAAAAAAAAAAACCTGGAAAGAAATCTTTACTGGTAGCATGGATGAAAAAACCAAGGAGGTTTGCGAAAATAGTGCTATATAAATTAAAAAAAAACCTTCTATGTGAGAAACTGGCAGGGAAGCATTGGGTCTCAAGGCCTACTGCTACTACTAACAACTAACTGCAGCACCAAGCCGCCTGAGGCCAACACACCTCTGCTCGCTCCTCCTCCATCCCAATCTATTCAGTTTTTTCCTGTTTACACTCTTCCAAGAAGTTTGATGAGAAAAAAAGACAAAGGCTGCATTTTATGAAACAGGTTTCCCAAGCATATAAAATTTTACCTCGTTTAGTGTGTGAAATATTTGCTTTTAGTTCATACATTATTAAAAATATAAGCTACAAAAAGTTTTGTCTTCCTATAATTAAATAAGAAAGGACTAGGTTTTCATTAAAGTACCAGCTCCCCTTTTTGCAAATAAATTCAGTGTGCCTCAAACAATTCCAAAGAATCGTTCGACAACGAAAAAATGTGTTTTGCCTTGATTATTCCTTGTCGGACTTACGAATGATAGATTCAGTTTTAACTTTAGTTTGATTTATACTCACCCTGGGATCTCTTTTTTCCTCCTCTTTTTTCTCTGTTCTTTCTTCTTCTTTTTCGTGCCTTTTAATGTTTTTTTTTATTTGTTTTGTTTTTGTCTGAAGATATTGTATTAATTTGTGTTTCTCTGCTGTTACGTACGGTTAGAATTGAAATTTTATTGCAACTACTTGTATTAACGCACGCTCCTCCTCCATCCCAATCTATTCAAAGCCTCCATTTTTCCACCCTCCCAGGAAGTTCCCATTTCCTTTCAATCTTTCTTTATGACGTCCTCCCACCCCAGACGAGGACGACCTGCTTTCCGTTTAGCCTTAGACGGTTGGCCGAAAAGAACAATCTCCGGCAATCTTGCAACACATAGAAATAATTACCCAACTGGTTTAATTACAGATTAGACAAGTATCGCTTTAATGAAAATGCCCGGATCAAGCGAAATTCACAAGACAAATCTTGCATCTTTGGGTTATCGCTTCCTAAACAATGTGTGTTTTCATCACTAGAGGGGTTGCGGGAAGTGAAAGTAAGATACTATGAGTGCTTTCATGTCAAGGCAACAAAACAATCTCATACAATTCTCAACAAATCTCAAATCTCAAAAAATCTTAACAATTCATATCAAAATTTTTATGCTAAGCTGTATCAAGAAATAAGCTTAAGAATTTATTATTAAAAAAATAACTTAAGAATTTATGATTAAAAATGAGAAAATAGTTTAAATGACTAAAATTATCTTTTTAAAGGTATCAAATAATGAGGATGCTCCTTTGAACCGACCCGAAGCTGTGTCTAGAGCTCTGAAACTTCTATCAGTTAAAGAGCAAATTGGCGAAGGCTGTAGGAGTAAAGTACCAACGCCTTGTCCCGATTCTAAGTCTGATGACTGGGACAAGGAAGAGCCTGATTCTCTTGGTGATGAAGAAAAGGCGTTAGTGAACGCCATGTGCAACGTAAGTTTTTCATGATGAAAATTTGCTTACAAGAACGCAATAATTAAAATAATGACGACATTGGTTCAATTAATATAGTGAAAAGTAAGTTACTATATTTGAACTAGCAGTAGAGCCTATCCTCTTTCACCCTCATAATACCAACCCCCCCCCCCCGGAAAAGACCTTTCTGAAGGTTTCAGATCGATCTAGAATCTGCTCGATCTTTCTAAAACGAGCTTTAAAGTTTAAAAACGAGCTAATTTAGAAATTACTCTTACGTAATTATATCAGCCTATTTCTAATTTCAAGTTCGTTGCATTTATGCTTAAAAATTAATGTTTTCGCGTTCTGTGCTAAATTTCTTCTGTTTAGTCGCAAATTTGTGCGTTATAATGGTTCACCCGCTGTGGTGAAATATTTTAATTGAATCGTCAAAATTTGCAATTGTTTTAAATTTAAGAAAATCCAATATATGCTGAACAGAAATAGAAGTGTCGTGAAAATTAAACGAGTGTTGAGAATACCAAGTGGCAAGCCTGCAGTTTTTTTTCTGGGGAGATGAGGGGGGGGGGTTGAAAATGGGTTTCTTTTCGCCTAAAGATTGTCATATTTTCCCAACCGCTGTAACTCTTTTTGTATATTTTTGGTTTCTACTAGAGGGGTGGGGAGACGTAGAGGACTTGTGCCTACGACTACAAGCTTATTAACTTGAACAACTAAACTGAGGAGATCTGTGTAAAAAAAAATCACCGGGGTGAACTTAAGGTAGCAAGATTAAAAATTGAAATAGAGCAATGAACAGTGTCTAAATCTAAGTTTTGTGCTGGTATATGTGTCGATAGAATAATTTCTTTAGTGTGGCTAAGATGTTGGATTTCCTTGCATTCCCGAACGTAAATGTTGATTGCTACCTTTTATGATTTTGCTCTTTTGAACAGCCTTTTTGTCTGTGATTCCAGTTCCATAACGGAGACTGAAAGAATAAGACAGGAAGAAAAATACTTATAGCACAATCTGTTATGGCACGTCACTTCATCTACAACATCTCACAATCAATTTCGGCACAATATAGTACTGTCTACAGGAATTTACATTTCATAATTTTCCTCTTTTGAATAACCTTTCTGTATATGATGCTTGTTACATAAAGGAGACTGAAAGAATAATACGGGATGAAAACACTTACGGCACAATCTCTTATAGCACGTCACATTACTTACAACGTGCAACAATCACTTACGGCGCAGTGCAGCACTGTACAGAGAAATTTAGATCGATACATTCTATAATTTAGCTCTTTTGAATAGCTTTTTTTTCCATGATTCTAGTTACATAAATGAGACTGGAAGAATAAGACAGGAAGAATAGCGCTTACTGTGCCATCTGTTACGGTACGTCACATCGCTTACAACATGTCACAATCACTTACGGCACAATGCGGCCCTGTTATACTGGAATTTAGATAGCTATATTTTATAGTTTTGCTCGTTTGAGTGACTTTTTCATCAATGATTCTTGTTATGTAAGGGAGACTTAAAGAGTAAGACGGGAAGAAAAACACCTACAGCACAATCCTGTCAACAGAAATATTCAAATTGAATCCTGTCAACTACAGGAATTTGAAGTAATACCATTTAAAAAAAATACCTTTTAAAAAATACCTTTTACATCAAGGAGACATACTTTCTAAAAGAATAAATCGGGAAAAGCACTTACGGTACAATCCTGCCAACAGAAAATTTAAATTTTATCATTTCAACAGGAGATGCATTTAACATTAAGGGGACTTCCTTTCTAAAAGGATAAGACGGGGAAAAAAATTTAAAGATATAATGCTGTCTATAGAAATTTAAATTTTGATCCTATCAACAGCAAGAGTTCGAAGGAGTAACACCATGTAAAAGCCAGAGAGTTGAAATTTTAAAAATATCTTCCAGACAGAAGCCTCCAGACAAAGTTTTCCCATGAATATGTTCTATGGAAATGGACCTGGTAAATTTTCTTCATGGAAGGGAAAGATGGAAAATAGTTTTTTCCTGCAGATAAGTGTCATATTCTTTCAAATGTTGCACATAATTTAGCACTTTCTCTGTATTTTTGCTCTTCTTGGGAGAGGTGAACTCGTGCTAGTCTCATTGCGATTCCCTATTTGAATATGCTATTCGATTATTCGATGAAACTGTAACAACTCCAGTCCAAGAAAGAGTGTACGTCTGATTTGTTATACTACTACTACTGTTAACAACTAACCGCAGCACCAAGCCGCCTGAGACCAACATAGCTACGCACGCTCCTCCTCTATCTTAATGTATTCAAAGCCTCCCTCTTTACACCCTCCCAGGAAGTTCCCATTTAGCTTAAATCTTTCTTTATGACATCCTCCCATCCCAACCATGGATGACCTGCTTTCCGTTTAGTCCTAGACGGTTGTCTGAAATGGACAATCTTTGGCAATCTGTCATCCTTCATCCGCAGAACGTGCCTTAGCCATCTCAACCTCTCTCTCATTATAGCTCTATAAAGCGGGATTGAACCACACTTTTTGTACAGCCTACTGTTGTACTGCCTACAGTCTACTGCCTACTGGGTACAGGGCTACTGTTGTCTGGGTACCTACTCTGGCACCCAGAACAACCTGTAGGCAATTTCTCTGGAAAACATCTAGCAAATCTTCATCCGCTTTTCGGATTTGTTATGGCCATTGCTATTGTTAAGAATTTCCCTGGCTACGTTAAACATAGATTTGTCACCCATTTTGATTGTTAGGCAGAGGATGTTTTTTCTTTAGTAGTGTAAGAGAGCGAAATTACTTGTCATAGAAATCACTATTTTTTTGTAAGAGGAGTAACAAATGTGGGCCAGGGAATAAATACTTTATAGCACAATAGTTAAGTGCCACCAACTTTAGAAAAAATAATAACTTTTATAGTGTGAATCGAATAATGTAATGCTAATTTTTCTAAGGGCCCTAGTTACAAAGCAGAGGCATCCATTCAAAAGCAAGTAGAAGAAGAAGACGAAATAGTGAAAAAAAAACGCTTTATGGTGCGAAAAGGATGCCTTATGGCCAATGTCATCATTACAGCGCCATTGTTGGCCAAATTTTCAACTACAAAAATCCGTCATGTTTTGGGCTGAAGTTAATGATTGATTACTTTCCATTATAGTTGGTTTTCTGTAAGTTGGGATATTAATCAGACATGAATTGGACGCATTCGATCTCATTCGATCTCAACGACTTGAACGAAGTTTTCGTTTTCATGATGAGGGGGTGCTTACCTCAAAAACTGATTAAATATCAATCAATACGTAGCCTATAGTATTCGGAGTTTTTGTAGACATTTCATAAAATTCTTCCGGTTTGATTGTGTCTCTGGGAGGGAGCCGGGCCCCCCTTAAATAAATTCCTGTCGCCCCTCGGCCAACGGTTTTTTAAACTGGCATTACTTGGCACTGATTCATTATAATTCTGTTTTAGCTGGTTTGGCGTAAATTAGAAGACAATTCACATGTTTAGCAACACTGCCAGTTGTTCAGTGACAATCAGAATGACAATCATTGTGCCATCTAGTTGTGAACATGCCGTGTGTGTTTTACTTGAAAGGATACGAATACCGTCCGTTATGAAGTTTATACCTATTTTAGAGTCATTTTCAATTGCTTTTTTTATGCTAGATATGCACTTTTGTAGGCCGTGATTTTGGTCCCAGAGTTGCCTAGTTTTGAGTAGTTTTGGTAACAGAATTTTGGTATTTGTTTTCTATATAGAACGTTGAGATTTTTTTTGGGCATTTTTTTTTAAGTTACAACTCATTTGTGTATGATTGTTACGATTTGGTAATTTGGTAAGTAAGTTTCTTAATTTGGTAAGTGATTATTTGGAATATTCAGCATTACCATAGCCTGACAGATCATGAATAACTAAAATAAAAATAAACTATATCTGAGCATACTATTCCAAATTAAGCAATGAATTTCTGGCCTTGATCTTAGAACAGAAGACAGTATTGCTTACTTAAATATACAAATAAATATCAACCCTTGAGCACAGAACTTTAAAGGTGACAAGAGTTAAATATCTGACAACTCTGTATTTTTTTAAGCCATGAGTTTTTTTTTCGTTTGCTGTTTCTTTTATTCATTAACCTTCCAATGAAAAAGAATAGGTTACAGTGTGAAGAGAGAAATAAACTATATACTATATTGTTTTATTATTACAATTTGTACCTGTCTCATGACCTAAGCTGAGCTCCCCAAGGCGACCTGAACTCCCCTTGGCGCTTTGATCTAATAGAAGCTTGAGTGCCATGCTGCTCTGCTGTCAGTGTGTGGTTAAATGATCTCCAATCGCTAATCGCATCTTCGATCATGTCATCGAATGCTGCTGATCAGCTGTAGGTCTGTTTTGACTGTATCGAGCCAAGCGCTCCCCGTTTTACTTGTCCTCCCTACTTTTCATAATATTACAAACGCGGTATTGTTATTATTATTTATATTATTTTCTGAACGGAATATATCTTTCTGTATAAGAAATTTTACTACTAAGATTAATTTGAATAATGGTTACAATTCATGAAACAGCTAGAAATGGCAATTTTTTCTTTTTGTCAGTTTTTTTTAAAGGGTTTTTAATTTTTGGTTACTCTTGGCCGTGGTTCGTTCTTTGCTAGATTGCAGCTACTGCTGCAACCATGATCATTAGTGGTCAAATTTGCCCTAACTGCGCCTTAGGAATGGCACTTATGAACTATTTTTGGTGGCCTACATTTAGACCAAGAGATATTTTGGACAAATAAATAACAAGGTTTCTAATTTATCCCTTGAACTTTTAAATATGTTATTCATGTTGACATCTGTGATCAAGATAGATAGCCAATTCGAGATGAAAAAATTTTAGAAAAATCTACTTATTTAAGATTTAAATGAACAAACTGCTTTTGTCTAATTTAGTTTAAAAAAAATATATATATGGCTCAGTTTGGAACTATGCGCTCAGCTATTGTCTTTTGTTCGTCGTATCTATAAAAATTGTTCATGTTAATTTAAGCGTGTATCAGACTTCTTTGTCAAAGCTGTAGAGGTCGACATAGAATATTTTGTTTAGTTTGTAATTATGGACTCAGTTGTGGTCTTTTGTTTTTCATTTCCGCAAAAATTCAAATTAATTTCAGTTTGTGATAGTGCTTTCGTTCCTTCTTCTCATGAAACCATAGAGACAATAATAAAGTTGCATAAATTAATTGTAGAACTAATTACTTAAAAACTAGTATATACTGTAGATGGCACTGCCATCCGTTGTTCTATGTTAATACGTTTTAGAAGATCGTTTGCAAGGATTACTAAGCTAAGCCAACTATTCACTTAGATGGCCTGAGATTTTGATTTTAACTTTCAGTCATTTCTAGGGATTCCTTTTGAGTTGAAAGGTGTTTGTATTACCACTATACCCTTTCTGATTTTATGCATTTCCTAATATTTGACCAGAAATCTCGCTTGCGAAATACGTTGCGTTAGTCAATAAACTTCGCTTTCTAAAAGATCTGAGGGTGATACAGGCTGATATTGAACGCACACACTCTGCAAAAAAAAAAAACATGCCACTATTTTCCTTCAATCAATGGAATTATAAATTGCTTCATGTGTGATAGAAATGGCCATCGGGCATTCAAATTCTGTAATTTTCCTTTTATATATGGCTCGGTATTTACATAATTAGGGCTTTAGGTGGGCCAGAATTATGGTCACCATGAAGGTTCGAGTGACGGAATATATTTTCACTAAAGTTAGTTGAAGTCCTGTTTCTTCGAACGGATAAGTAAGCCTATAGGATTCTAGAATTCTAAGCTTCTAGCTTTAGAAGGATTCTAGCTTTAGAATGTTTTTCTGGAAGAATTAAGCTGAATTAAATTTCAGAACTAAGTATTTTTATAGCGGAAAAAAGTTTTTTTTTATAATTTTTTTTCTATTGTTTTCAATCCTGTGCTACCACAGTGTATCAATGCTATGCTTGGCAATACATAGTCCCAAATTCGATTTCAAATACCGTACAGCTGGGTGACCAGCCCGCCACCTATCCCTTTAAACAAAACAAAAATAAAACCCGGCTTCTGGAATGTCAAATCGACACTGTGAGCCGTCAGTGGCCGTAGAGGACCTTGTTTTTGTTTTATGGCTATGTGTCAATGTGGCTATTGTTTTCTTCCCAATGCTATTTCAGTTTTTTATTGAACGTTGGTTCTTTCATATTACGATCGCCGCAATAGAACCCATCCATCAAGGAGGAACCTGGTCTTATAGTAAAGGGGCGAATTAGGATATAGGTGAATTAGCTAAAAAACCACCTTGCGAACCCTACCAGGACTGCCACTACTTGGATTTTTTTTGAAGATATTTAAAATTCAGTCGAAATTTGGATCCTTGGGAAAAGCATATATACCGAAAATTACTCTAAATAACTAGTTTAGGTATATATTTTATTATGATTTATTGTCTTTGGGCTATAACGACCATATGTAATCTACTATCAATATATTAAAGTTCTTCCATGTTGGACTAAAGAATCAGTAATGTATACCATTAAGTAGGTTAACCTATATCGGCATCAGTTCAAATTTCGTATTCAACTAGAATTAATTGAAGAATTAAAAGAATAAAATAAATAAGTAAAAAGCGAAAACGATAGTTTAAACATAAGAATAAAAAAACTAACGTTCTATTGGCAACGTTAATATTAATAAAATTGAAATTAATTGCTTTACTGTAAAAATGGAGGACTGGAAAATTGCAGATTTAAAGTTGACTAAAATAATGGAAGCTCTGAGTTGCATGTCCATGTGGCATTTTAAAAGGCGTCGAGACACTGCTCCCCCTCTTGCATCTTCAAATTGGATGCAGAAATTTGAAGGGGTATTTTGGAATTCTAAGATAATGGAACTATTAAAAATATTAGTATTATAGGAATAGAAATTTGAACATAATAATGGAAGTGGTTGAGGGGGTACTCAATTCTTGGCGAAAACTAGCTTACCAATAGATATTAAATAGAATTGTACGTTTGGTCACTCCTCTTAATTTTTTCAATCGTATAAGTTTCTCCAAAGATTTGGGCTTTCTTTTGTTAAATATTGGCAATTCATAGGCAAAATTAAGCTAGCCAACATACATTATACAGTTGACTAGGAAACATCAAAGATACGTTTCTTGTTTTTTTGGCCATCATTAGCAAGCTGTAGTTTATGCAAAAGTTGTTTCTAAGTATTCTGAGAAAAGAATTTATATGCGGAAACGTTGTTTGGATCCAATGATAGAACGTGCTTAGCTTAAGATTGTCGTTGGCATTTGAAAAAATGTCGTATAAAGTCTTTTGGGTTCTTGTATGATCTACGCCCTACATAATATTCTTCTAATGTTTTCTGACGCTCAATCCTAATGAAACATACCTAAATATGATAAACATATAATACTTTACAAATAAATTTGGGCTATATATTTGCACATTAGGGGGGAGGGGAGAGTAAAGTATAGCGGGTCTGCATTCCTAGTGTGCTATGTACAATTATTCTGCACATTACGTAGTAAGAATTGTTTTCTAACATCACACTGTCAAACACTTTACCCTCCCCCCCCCTAATGTGCAAATATATAGCCCAAAATATATTTTTGATCTATTCTGTCACTTCTCTGTCCTGTCTCACCCTGTGCTGAAAGAAACCAACAAAAAAATCGGTTCTGCAATGCGTCAGTTAATGACCAACTAGAGATTTAGGGCGTAGATCATACAAGTATACTGCTATGGCCTTTTGAATTATAGCCATCGTTTTGAGTGCTGGATTCTTAAATAAACAAATTGGAGTTGGTGCCTTTTAATTTTTTGCAGTTGTACTGTTATGTGTATTTAAATATGTAATGTATTGTTCAGTCTACCCTTCGCTTTTCTCGTTTGTAAATGTCTCACCATCAAATTCTATAAGCAAATTTGACTTTGTGAAAAATCCACTAAGGATCACATAGGTTCTAGAAATTCTCAAATTTATTTTAGAAACGTTTAATATCCATCAATTCTCATTCTTGATAATCATATTTAGAAGCTCCCTGTTTTGATTTCATTGTGAATCAGTATTTTGAATACTCTGTATTATTTATTGAATACTCGTTACAATTTTTAATAATATTTCGGAAGAAGTACCTGTCAGTTATTTCGTCTTCTATTTCCTTTTTCTTTCTTTTAGGGCTTGTAATGTTATTAGAAATTTTCCTAGATTAGCATTTGTTACGTTCTCATTTCTGGTTTTTGGCTTGTTTCTTTAAAAATTTATTCTGGAATTTTGTTTCTTCTTTTCCAAATTAGGGTCGTCATATGAGCTACCCTGAATTAAAACTGAGGGGCATCGGTTTGTAAAAGTTGAGTTAAGCTTTGTCGGTGTGTTAAAAAATACTTCTTCATATACTTTATTTTTAATTCGTGAAATAGGACCCTATACAAGATGGAATAAGCACTGCTGTGGTTATTATGGCTAGTAATATTGGAATTGCTTCTTTTTCTTTGTTGTGTCAAAAATCGCTTTCCGGACAAACTTTCTTTGATATTTTAAAAGTAGAGACACGAATGAAATTTTCAGAATGAACTCAATTATCAACCACAAAAAATTCTGAAAGCTTCATTCGCCCAGCTCAACTTATCTTTAAAATATAAAACAAAGTTTGCCTGGAAAGCGAGTATTGTCTAGTAAGAGGTTCCTGCTGCAACCGTCAAATAAAAGTTTAAATATAAAATAAAGTTGACTATTTAGTGTTGGTATTCATTAAAGTATAAAGACAAGGATGTGCTTTCTTTGGAATTTCTTTGCTTCATGCCTTATTATGCCTAAGACTATATGCCTACATTGGAATTGCTATTTTTTTTGTAATGTCAACAATCACTTTCTGGAGCTTTGATATTTTCAAGACAGTAACAAAGACAGGCGAATATAACTTTCAAGAATCAGCTCTCAAGTATCAGCCACTAAAAATCCCTGAGAGTTTCATTCTCCTTAACTTATCTTTAGATATGAACCCATTTGCTAAATATCAAGGTCAAATATCTGTTTTTAAGCTCAATTTGTCTTAAAATACAAAACAACGTTTGTCTAAAAAGTGAGTATCGAGCGTAATTTTATAGTAAGATACTTCCACTGCAACTCTCTGGTTAAAGTTTGAATATAAGATACAGTTACCTTCATAATATTAAAAAAAAATCCAGTGTAATGTAAATATCTACTACTACTACTACTAGGCCTACTAACAACTCACCGCAACACCAAGCCGCCTGAGGCCAACACAGCTACGCACGCTCCTCCTCAATCCCAATCTATTCAAATCCTCCCCTTTTACACCCTCCCACGAATTTCCCATTTCCTTTAAATCTTTCTTTATGACGTCCTCCCACCCTAGACGAGGACAGTCGTCCTCGTTTATCCGTTTCCGTTTATCCCTAGGCCGAAAAGAACAATCTTTGGCAATCTTTCATCCTTCACCTTACAACCTCCCTAGCCATATATTTTATAGGGATACAAATATCCCTATAAAAATATAGGTGTTTAGGTTAAAATACTCATTTCTACATCTAGTTGCTCAATTATTATTGGATAGCTTTACTTCTTCATTTAATATTTTCGTTTGAGAGATAAAATCGCATCAAGACTAGCCAAATTCTTTTTATAATACAAACAAATTTTTATGCTATTAAGTGTTTTTAAAATATGCTTTTGAAATTATTTAGCTCCTTTGCTGACCGGTAATCGTTTCTCATTTTTATTTTCCACTGTATTCTTTTGTCACAAAACCCAACTATCTATCCTCATTTAATACAAATACCTTTTTCTTCGCTATGCAGCTGGTATTAAAATCCTCCCTTAAAATAAACAACGCGTGTTCGGGGGTACAAAACAAACTCGCCTAAACCCTTGCTAAGTGCTAAGTAAGGTAATGTACCTGTTATTGACTGACTACCGTTTTACCGGCAATTACCTTGCTGGCATCTCTTAGTTGTGGATAAATTACTGGCATTTTAGGGGGCACGCGTAGTTGCCAGTTGGCGGTTCTAAAAGAACGTCTGCTTGGAGACAATTAGAAACGAGATGGCAGTGTTGTTTATATAAAAGCGCTAAATTTCTAAATCCAGAGTACACGCACTACACTTTTTTATCTTTCTTTAATTCTGACGAGTCAAGTCAAAGCGTCTATTTTAAAAGTCAAAATCATTTTGTTTGATTTGTTAACTTGTACATTTTTTGATTAGAACTAGTTGATTATAATAAGACTTATTGATACTAAAGCCAGCCTCATATGCAGTGGGGGGGGAGATCAAGGCTTTGCGCCCCTCTCAAATCTTATGATATCATCTAGTTTTCCTAATTCCCATTTGCTTTTATAACTCCCTAATTTTTACGCTTTTTCGAGACTCTATCCCCCTCCGAAATAAATATTTTCCCCTGTGCCTGTATGTTGTGTTTATATTAAATTTTATAACGAGTCAGCATCTCTTATGACTAGCTATCAGTCGATTGAAATTGGAGGTTAACCATTAAAATCGCAGCACAGAAACTTCGATGTAGCTTCGGCTCGACGATCATGAACTTATTCAAAGTTGCTTAAAAATCCAAAAATAGTTAGTTTCTTTTCAAAGCAACGGTTAAGTATATCCACATTGTTTTGTTCGGTGTTCTAAGCTTTTATCGGAAAACGTCATGCTTATGGGAATGTCGTTTATGTGCTTTTGTCATTTATGTCATTTAATGACTTTTATAGGAAGAATGTCATACTTATCACTGCAAATTGGATAAATAATATTTTATATGTCTTGCACAATTATAACCGAAACTAAGGGCTCCAATTTTAGCCGCTGCAGAAGTCTGTATTTTGAAATCGACTTCTTTGTTCCGTTTACACTCTTCTGCTGCTGGATCCTCTACATAGGTAGGAAATTTTCAAAAACTGCTAGATTCATTTTTATTGTAAATAATCTATCAATTTCTTATGTGAGAGAGTTCAGAGGAAAAAATATAGATGGCATTATGTGTTATTGCATTAAAATGTTATTTTTATCTTGCCGTGAACTGATCAACTGATCTTGTTTTGACTTTGTCATTGAGTGACATAATATTTAGCGCAATTATTATTTTTCTTTTTGAAATATTCTTTGTTTTCATTGTTTTCTATTTAATGGTTTGTGTTTTATTTCTTCTATGTCTAATTTTCCACCTGTTTATGATTGCCACCTTGCCGAGTTTAAATACTAGTTAAGTCATCCAAATCAGGCCCGTACTCAAGAATTATTTTTCAGGGGAGGGTGTACAATATTAAAAACACTGGAGGGGTAGGAGCAATATTAGAAACAAATTTTATTTCATAATTTGAATTAGAAGTGCCGAGAAATGCAAGAAAAATTAAGATTTGGGAAGGGGTGGGGCAAGGCACCCACCCCGTGCATACATCCCTTATCTCAATTGTGATGTGTATTATGATGGGTCAAGTCCATCATACCTGAAAAAAAAAAAAAAAAAACATTTTCCATACTTTCATCAGGAATAATTTGTGGATTGTAGTGATATTTCAGAAATTGCTGATAAACCCTGAAAATTTATGGAGTTGTTTCATAGCTACAGTGATTAAACTGCGCTTGTCTTTGTTTATTGCGTAAAGCTTTTATTGTTAAGGCTATCATAACTTCACGCAACTCTCCTTATTTCTTTTTATTTGTCACTCACAGTTTCGACTGGAATTTGAGTTTTGATCACTTTCCTCTAGGAGTGTGCCTTGAAAGCTTTCATCTTGAACTTGATATATTTTAAGCTACGTTTTGACAAAGAAAGGTAATTTTTTTCGAGGAAAAACGACCATGTAATATCGCTATATAAACCCTAACTAATATGTCTACTTGAAAGTAGCATTTTCTTAGGGCACAGCAGAAAATTTCTTGAAAATTTTCTGAGGCCCTGCGTCAATTTTTTTGAAAAATCAGTGGTTCTAAAAACCCTAATGTTTTGAGGAGGTCAATCTTAGTTTATTTTTTCATTCAATCGTAGCTAATTCAGGCTGGTCGGATTACCTAAGGAGGCACCGTGCACTGAGTACTGAAGAATAGTTTTGTTAGACGCTGCACCTCCGCTTCGAATCATCTCCTAATGGCGGTTATAATAGTACTAATAAATACTGCAATAAAAAGGCTTTCGCCTCTACAAAAATTTACTTTCACTAAAAAACATGTCAATGCTATACTTGAAAGAGTTGGTAGAGTCAGCCATAACGACTTCTTGGGGAGGTTGTTCCATTCCTTGACTACTCGGTTTGAGAAAGCCCACCTTCCAACTTCTATATTGAAAGCGTTTTGATTTAGCTTTAAGTCGTGTCCTCGTAGAATCCCTGAACATATCTCTGTTGACACCTTTAAAAGAAAGTTCAACAGACACAATTCTAAGGGGGAAAAGATAAAAAGTTGACTAGTATCATATCAGAGTCTATATTCTCTGTCACGTGATGTCATGAAAAGACGTCATAAAACTTGGGGAGCATTAAAGTGAGCATTAAATCTACTCAGAAAATTTACGCCTTTGTGCTAGGTCGGCCTCTGACGGCTTTGTGCTGAGTTGCTAGCAGTAGTAACTCTAAAAAAAGAAGCAATTGAATATTTTTCCACATGAAGACCTTTTGCTGTTTATTGGGTGACATGAAATCCCGCTGTCTTAACGAGATTTGACACCTGGCTTAATATTAAACACTTTGTAAATCGGCGTTCTTATGAGGGACTGAGTCGGCAAGCAACTCTTCGAATTTTTAATCTGGTTCGTTGAAAGTTCAACAATCTTCAACTTCCTGACTCGATCCTAGATTAAGTCCAGCATCTAAAGTTCTACATTATAGTTCCATGTTTTAACATAAAGCCAGTGGCGGATCCAGGGGAGGGGTGAGGGGGTTCCCCCCCCCCTAATGCAGTCTAAAGTAGCGTAATTTACTTTATTAATGCAAGATTGCGTCAATTAAACTTGCTCCTAACGAAAGTTTATCGAATCAACCTATTTTGCGCCCCCCTCCTAAAAAAAAAAAAAAATCCTGAATCCGCCCCTGCATAAAGCTTCCATCTGGTAGTGTTTTCTAAAGATTTGCGGTATTAGTTTGGAGATGGCTAATATTTAAGCTCCAAGGGTTGTAGTTTATTTTAACTTGGTTTTGTTCTGTTCTTAATGTAAATTAGTTGTGATTTTTTTCTTGTTTAAGAAGGTACAAATTGTATACTTATATACCCTACACCAGTTACCATGTCCGTCCATATTAAAAATGATTTATTTTTTTGTGGAGTGAATAAAGTGTTATGAACCTCTTATTTTTTATTTTTTTTTTATATAGCAATAGTGCTACAATTCTACATTTTAGATATGCATTTAAAATAGAACTGTTGCTGGAAAAAAGAGAGAAAACAATTGCTGATATCTTAATATACCTTTAAAGTAAGTCGTATTTGGGTCTGGCCTACAGGAATAATTGTACAAATTGGGATAATTTATCGTTTTATTTCCCTTAAAGATATGTAGAGGCAAGCCTAGCTACTATTAGTGTGTTATAGCATGCCTTATCTGACTTATCGGCTTAACACTAGGTTCCTCGGATGTAATCTGTAAAAGATCAGAGGCCACGCTATAGGGTTGCCTATAGTAAAGAGCCACAAGGTTTCAATATATTATTATTTATTTTTCACAGAGGCACCATTTGCAAGGGGTGGTCGCATACACTTCGGAGGGGGCTCATAAGATTGGAAATCAGAAGCTCTACTGCCCTCTCTAAGAGTCAAAAGTGATCGGAGAGCAACTAGCCCCCCTCCCCCAGACCCTTTCCCCCCTAAATATATCTTATCAAAGTTTTGAGACATCTGTTAGTCCAAAGGTCAAATAAATATGCCTCTAGGGTTCAGCCCCCCCTCCAAAGCCCTCGAAGCAAGGGCTGTGGCCAAAGTAATGCAAGTTGCCCATTGCTAACATATGAGGTTCTTACGGAAGGAGTGGTCGTATAAGGAGGCTCACTCGATTGGAAATCGTAACTTCTAGTTCCCTTTTTAAAAGTCAAAAGTGATAGGAGGGGTACCAGCCTCCCCTACACCCTTTTTTTTCAAATACATCTGGTCAACTTTTTTTATAGTCATTTTGTTCAAAATAGCCCAAGCATAAAATAACTATGCTTTTGGGGTTGAACCTCCCCCCACCCCCCAGGACAAGAGCTGTAAGGCATGCAAGTTGCCGATTTTCATTATATAAGGTTTTTGTGGAAAGGGTGGTCGTATAAACTTCGGAGGAGGCTCAGTCGATGGCAAGTCGATTTTTAGAGCCCTTTTTAAGAATCAAAAGTATTCGGAGGGCAACCAACCTCCCCACTCCCTTTTTTCCCAAGTGTCTCTTAAAAAGTCTTCGAGACAGTTTTTTTATTTCAAATGGTGAAAGATCTAAAGCCGAACTGGCCATCCATGACAGAAAACACAAAGAAATAAACATAAAGACGACAAACGGGTCTATGGCCAGTAAATGAAAAGGAAGAAAAAAACAAAAACGAATATTTCGCGCGTATCTAACAAGGTGTTTAGCGTAGAAAAAATAAAACTAAAAAATATATATAAAACTAAAATAGACTAACATAAGATATACAATATACAATTACTTAATATTTACAATTTGAAGTTACCTTCGTGAAACCACCTCACAAAAGTAACTGGATTAAACATTTTAAAATAGCAAATGAACTAGGAACAAGTTATTGCGACATAATTTTATGCTGCTATTCGCTTAGGGTTGTTATTTGAACTAACCCCTGGGACATTTTGCAATACCTTATTTTTATTTTTGAATATGGGTTCATTTTTTAAAATGATATCATTAATAGAATCCCTATTTATATTCCCAGTATCTCTGGGAACAGTGGGAGATCCAGGATTTTTTTTTTGGGGGGGGGCGCAAAACAGGTTCATCCGATAAACTTGCGGTAGGAGCAAGTTCAATTAAGGCAAACTTCCGTTAATTAAGTAAACTACACTACTTCAAGCTATGTTAGAGGGAGGGGGGGCGCCCCCTCTCCCCACCATGGATCCGGCACTGTCCGGGAATATGTCCACCATGGATCCTAGATAATATTGTAATAGAGATACTGGGAATATAAATGTTGCTTCAAGATGCTGGGAGTATAAACTTGATCGTGCATCAAGTTTATCAAAAAGGATGATTTTCAAAAAAGTTGATTTGAAAAAAGTTTATCAAAAAGGATCAAGTTTATCAAAAAGGATGAAACAGAAATTAAATAAAAAGCTATAGCAAAAAACAT
>JAQQPU010004549.1:29686-51824 GCA_029168905.1 Artemia sp. Kazakhstan ARC1039
CATATATAAATGAATAAATAAACCCTAAGACTATAAACAATATAAACTTGATCGCGCATCAAGTTTATCAAAAAGGATGATCTGCAATATTTTAAGAACGGCTGAGGTATTAAGTTGAAACTATCAGGACATGTTGAGGTGGATGTTGGAAATTAGTCGTAGGGCTGTCAGCATCCTGCCTAATTCTTTTAGTTACCCTCCCTCCGAAAAGATTTGATCAGAATTTTGAAATAGATATCTTGTTCAAAACAGTAAGCTCAAATAACTATGCCTGTGAGGATGACATAACCCCCCACAAGTTTGGAGAAGAATTCTGAACACAATAAAACACACAGTGTTCGTGCTAACTGTCAGAAGGAAGTATCACTAATGTCTAAGGAACGGCTGAGGGTATTAAGTTGAAAATTTGACGGGATGGTGAAGAGCAATCGGAGGGCCACCAGCCCCTCTGACCCTTGTTTGATGCTCCCTTCTTTCATCACGGATCGACATTTAAAAAAAGTGATTTTATTCAAAGCAGTAAAAAATTCTAGTAACTATGCCTCCGAGGATACAATGCCCTCCCCCCTAGGGCAATTTGGCTATTATGCAATTTGCACTTTTTCCGTGCAAGATTTATCTCTAGTTAAAGGGGCGGATGTTAATTATAGGTGTGTTCGAAAAGGCTAAGTGTATTAAGATGAAAGTGCGGGGAGTGTTGAGGGCCTGTTAAACCAAATCAAAAGATACTATATACGTCGAGTTTATCAAAAAGGCGTTTCTGCATTATCTCAAGAAGAGCTTACGTATTAAGTTTAAACATGCAGGGCATGCTGAAAAGGATATAACAAAATGGTCAGAGGGCAACAAGTCCCCCTCCCATTCCCTTTTTATTTGCCCTCCCTCCAAAGATATATTATAAAAATTTTAGAATTTTGATTATCTTGTTCATCTTACACCTTGTTCAAAATAGTCGAAAAATAAATTAATATACATCCGGGGATGATGTAACCCCCACAGTCCTTTGGGCCAGTGTTTTAACTTATAGAAGTTGCCCATTTCTTATACACAAGGTTGGTTATTGGGAAAGGGGACATGTTTGATCCTGAGTCTGCAAAAAGGCTAAGGATATTAAGGTAAAAACTCAAATTTTTTTGGAAAATGTTGAGGGGGATGTAAAAAAAAATCAGAACACACTAAATGCAGGAAAGTTGTCAAAAGGACACAGTAACAATATCAAATAAACGGCTAAGGGTATTAAGTAGAAACTTTAAAGGCGTATTGAGAGGGACGTTGAAACAGGAAAAAACATTTTATCAAAATAGTCTTAACGTTGAATAGCTATGCCTCTGGGGATGCTATGTCCCCAGAGTCCCCGGTGCAAGAGATATAAATTGTGCAATTTGTCCATTTTTACATGCAGGATATATTATTGAGAAAAAGGGGAATATTTGATCCGGGGTGTGTCCGAAAAGACCAAGGATACTGAGGTGAAATTTTGTGAAATGTTGAGGGGCATGTTGAGGTAAAACAAAAGAAACTGTCTTCATTTCAAGTTATCAAAAGGCGTGTCTGCAATATCATAGGAATTTGTAAGGATATTAATTTGAAAGGATATTAATTTCAGGGCCACTACTACTACCAATATTGAAGCTGCAAATGAGACTGTTTGCGACTGCAGCTGTGGCTACTTCCAATTTGCAACTGTGACGCTGACTGCTTGCAACTGTCACCATATCTACTTATGACTATTTTCAGGGAATGTTTAAGGAGATGTTGAACTTTGAAACTTTAGTGTTGAAAAACATCACTTTGATGTTTTGAAGAAACTTGGATGTTGAAAAAAAAACTTTGAGGTTGAAATGGGGGATGGTGAAAAAATTGGAAACTTTTGCAACAAAAAACGAACGGGAATTAATTAAAACCACTTTCCGAAAAAGCAGTCTTTAAAAGAAAAGTCAGGAGCCAGGTTAAACTTAGGACCAGCAGAAATAAATTCCTATAATAGTTCAAACTAAAAAGGACCAGAAATTACTATTAAAGAGTAAATGAAACCCAAAACGAACAGAAATTAAGTAAGCAATCAGAGCAAGCATACAGATAACATGGTCACCTATTTCATAGGCTTGAAACATTTCATAGTCTATGAAACCCTGTTTCATAGGCTTGAGATTTATCTAATGAATAAATTAATCTTAAAACGAGTAAAAATTAAATTGAATATTCAATTCAAACTTAAAACGAACAAAAATCACTAGAAACAAGAGTTCGGCTACTGCCCCCTTCCCCCTCCTCTAACCGTAAAAGTCTAAAGCCTACTGCGTCATTTGCGCTTTACTTAAAACGAATCATATCACAAATATTTTCTTTTATATTTACCTTATTCAAAAATAAGAATTACAGTGAAATAAAATCTTGGGTTGCTGAACTTTCAGGAACCAATATCATTGCATATTAATATTCAGTTTAATTTTACTAGTTCTTTCCAGGGAGTGTTCAAGACACATTTCAAGACATAAAACGCATGACGCAATAGGCTTTAGTGAGATTTTGTGAGGAAGAATTTTTGACAATGCTAAAATGATTAAAAAATAAGGCTCCAGGTGCTGACAGTGTGGTGAATAAGTTTCTTGAATATGGCCGTTATAATGTTAGAGATAAGTTACTTAAGATTATGAATATGATTTTTGAAAAAGACAGACAAGGCAAAGAAAGGCAACAATATCAGATAGGCAAAGCCATTCATTAGTAAAAAAAGCGTCAAATGTAAGAAAGTTAAAAAGGTAAAAACTAAGACAACCCCCCCCCCCCCCAAAAAAAAAATTGAGATAAAAATAGCGTTAAAAAGGTTTAAAATTGAACATATAAACAAGGGGGTGGGAACAAAAGAACCAAGAGGACACAAACTTGGGTATCACCAGTACAAAAAAAAACAAAAAAAACAGCGGTTTATTTGATCGGGAATGAAAGGGACAAAGGTTTTTCATACCTGGAGGTTAAGCAACGGATGGAGGGCAAGATAGGGACGGGTTCAGAAACAGTACGTGGCAGGCGGTGTCTGGATGGGGAGTGTCTTTTGGGGAAATTTTTTTCCGTGCGAGGGATTATTATTGCATTTTTTGCAAAACGGAGGCACAGCGTTCCTCTCCTGTGCTCAAGAGTTTCCAGCTTGGCTATTTTTAGAAGGAGTGAATATGGTACCATAGCTTCTTTAAAAATTATTCTTAGGGCTCTTTTTTGAATGCCAGGACGCCAAACTGGACAAGCATATTTAAGATGCGGGCAGACGAAGGAAGTATAGATCCTTAAAGATTGGGATGGGGGGACGTTTAATTTATTCAAGAGCTTAAGGATGGACATGGACGCGTTAACTCTACGAACAATATCTTTCACGTGGATATCCCACTTTAAATTAGAGGAAATTGTAACCCCAAGTAATTTAAAGGAAGACACGGAAATACCTAGGGGGATAGGGTCGAGGAACAGGGGTGAGGTTTTAAGGAAACAAATTGGCATTATCATAGATTTAGAGGAGTTTACTCTCATGTCTAACTCCGCAGCGTCATCTGCCATATCACTGAGAATACGCATAGGGTTACTTACTAAGTTTCGGTAGCAGGTTTCAACAACCGTTAGGTCATGCACAAATTTCCATCTGTCGGGAAATTCCTTAGCGATACTACTTATCATGACAGAAAAAAGGAGGGGACCTAGGAGAGTACCTTGGGGTACTCCGTTGTGTACAGGGAGGGGGCTGGAATAATGATTATGATATTTGACTAACTGTAATCTATTTGATAAAAAGGAGGCAACCAATTTAACCAGGAAAGAATCAATATTGAAATCAGTAACAAGTTTCTCAACTAAAATATTGTGGTTAACAAGGTCAAATGCTTTTTGAAGGTCAATAGAAATTAAATTTAGCCAGCAATTCGGTTTTTCGAGAATTTTCCCAATTTTAGTCAATAAGAAAAACTAGGTAATGGGAAGTAGAGGTGGATTTGATGTTCCCGAATTGTCTCAGGTCAGTAAGAGGTAGGATTTTCTCTTAGCCAATCTGCGAGGAATCCTTCATATAGCTTAGAGAAAATGGGAGTGAGTGAAATAGGACGAACACCTTCAAAACCAGGTTTTCCGATGAAACCCTGTTTCCAAATTTGTGGATATGGGCCAGACTCAGTAATCTCATTGAAAATAACAGACAAGGGCTTTGAGAGAAAGTCACTGAAAGCACTAATAAGAAGAAACGGGATATCTAAAGGGCAGACACTTGTTTTTCGTAGTTTCCCAATTCTTCTTTCGATCTCAGACGGAGATATGGAGGGGAAAACAGGGGGGAGAACATCAGTAGGTAATTGATAAGACAATGCTGGAAGACTCTGGACGATGGAAGCAAGGAACGTGTTAAGATTATTAGCAGTAACTTCTGGGGATTCAGGTAGGTTAAGTCAATCTGGTCTAGACTCCTACCACACAACTTTTTTTTTACCTCGGAATACCATTTTTTTGGTTTATTGGTAAATAATTCTTTGACTTTATTCTTGTAGTAGGATCGGGCAGATTTAAGTATTTCCTTTTTAATCGCTTTTCTTAGTTTATTAGCTTCATCCAGTTTACCATTTCTGAATAGATTCAATTTTTCCTAATTAGCGATTTTATGGGTTGGTTAATGAATGGTTTGTCACTGGAGCACTTTTAAAATCTTTTTTCCGGGAAAGAAATTAGAAATTTATCATTTAGCTTTTTGTGAAAGGTAGTGATTTTTTCATCAAGATCATGCAAATTATAAATATCAGACCAATCCTCAATGCTCAGTCACGTTCCAAAAGAAAGAAGGCCAGCATTTTGAAGGTAGCGGAAAGAGCCATAAGTTACTGAGAATGTATGCTTAAAATTAAAAGAGGGGGATAGGAGGAGGTAAAAATTAAAACTCCCACCCAATAGAGGCGAAGCTGGGGGGGGGGGACTGTAAAAATTGTTCAAATTAGTTAGAATGACATCTATGTAAGGATCTCTAAGAAAGGCGATGCGTCCTTCCCAGGCAACTGGCAAGGAATCTGCATGCTTTCCAAGTTTCCATACCTAGCAAATTACTGACGCACATTTTAAAGCAGAGAATCAGCTCGCAGCTCGACAGACACCTTCGCGACGAGCAACATGGATTAAGACCGAACCGTTCATGTGCAGACTTGATATTTACCCTACGGCTACTGACGGAAGAAAGCAGAGAATGGCGCTCCAAAATCTATATGATATTCATCGATTTTGAGAGGACATTTGACTCAGTAGACAGCCAAAGTCTGTGGAAGATCCTACTGCATTACGGAATCCCTGAAAAGATAGTTTCACTGATTGTTGCGTTTTATGAAGATAGCGAGTGCTGTGTAAAGACACCAGATGGCCAAACCCGTTTCTTCCGTATTCTGTCAGGAGTTAAGCAAGGTTGCGTCTTGTCACCGCTACTTTTCGTAATCGTCATTGATTACATACTGCGAAGTACAAGCACAGACGGAATCCAGCTGAATCCAAAAACACGCCTCAGTAATGTAGACTTCACTGACGACATCGCCGTCCTAGAATCATGCAAGCAAAGACTCCAAGAACTTCTTGACAAAGTGAGGGAGAGAGGTGGCCATGTCGGCCTGAAAATGAATAATGAGAAAACAAAATGCATGGCTACCACAGATTCACCCCTGAGCATCATTTGCGGAGACCAACACATAGAGCAAGTCGTCCATTTCAAATACTTGGGAAGCATAATAGAAAGTAGCGGATCGACCACAAAAGAAGTGCTCACGAGAATCGGCCAAGTCAATGGGGCCTTCAATAGATTACGGAAAGTATGGCGGTCCCAAAGCTTCTCTATACGGCTAAAGTTACGACTCTTCAATAGCAATGTTATGCCAGTGCTGCTTTACGCAGCCGAAACCTGGCACCTGAACCAGGAACAAGAGAGAAGAATACTTGCTTTCGAAAACACATGTCTCAGAAGAATTTTTAACGTCCGTTGGCAGCAGAGAATAACAAACCAATCCATTCGTGACAAGACTGGCCAGCCTCTTGTGACATATATCATAAGAGTCCGCCGATGGAGATATCTTGGCCACGTACTACGTATGGACAATCTCCGACTACCAAATGCAGCACTCCATTGGCAGCCATCGGGTCCACGCCGCAGGGGCAGACCCAGAAACACCCTGCGTCGAACGTACCAGACAGATCTCCGTAACCTGCACACATCAATCCAACCTCTGTGGGAGGATATACTTGCAGCAGCAAACCGGTGGGAAGATTGGTGGCTCCTTCTTGATCCCCTGGGTGCCTCTGGAGGCACATACGGATCTAAGGTAAGGTCTAAAGGTCAATTTTGAAGCCCTTTTTCTAATTGGCACTGATAGAGATACGTTTGATTGCCATATGGTATAAAAAAAAAACAACTTTGCGTGCCATTTAAGAATTGAGTGTTTTTAATAGATTTTTGCTTCGACTTCTTCATCTTCCATGTTTAAGAATCATCAAAAGGTTTTTTTTCTAACCCTCTGATGCAAATTTTTGCTACAAAGCAAACCTCAAGCTTAATTTTTTTTTTGAGGGGGGGGGGGGTCTCTTCTCCAATCTCCCTAATGGAAATTGGGTTGAAGATCGCTTTGAACAATCTTACATGGGTTTCTATGATGACACTCAAAATATAGAATAATATGGCAAAGTTTGAACTTGATTAATAGGGTTGAAATAAGCTCCGTAGAAACTGCTGATAAACCTGAGCCAAAGAATTAAAAAAGAGGGGAAAAAATAACATTAATGCTTAGATTCTCTTCCTATTTTTTTTTCAAAATGTAGAAAAGACCAGTGAAAAATGGTTCTCAGTGAATTAGTAACTAAGTAAGTAAGTGTATTTGTAAGGTGCAATGATATAAAATAAATGTGGAGTAAAAACGAAAAAACAAAATAATATAATCCACAAGGAAATAAGAAAAAAAACACATCATAAATAACAAAGCAGTAGGTTACCCACTGAATCACTGATCTGGAAAAAAGTAAGTGAGAGGATCACTGGCACACATCTTCTTTGGAGTATTAGTCCTCAGATCCTTAGCAATTTATTTTTTTTCAGTTGTTTTACTGGGTGGAAGATCAAGACCAATCGATCTGTCTTAAATTTTGATTTCAAATATACTAATCACTACCCCTATAAATGCACCTAGCTGCCCCTCCCCTAATTGGCCTACATGTAGCTTCGCAGAAACTGCTTATAAATCTGGTAACCGGATAAATCTGACTAAAAAAGAGAAAATTTTTTAGCAAAGATGTAATGTAAGTAACGAACAACTTTATAGTAACCAAAACTACAAAAAAGTGTTGATAGTAAGCGAAGCTACAAACAAAGTTATGTTAACAAAATTTAAATAAAAAAAAAATTGATTTTTACGGTGATTCTAAATATATGAAAGTTCCTAATTTTAAGTTATCGCCAAAAGTAAAAACTGAGAAGATTTGCCTGAATTCCAAAAAGGAGCGAAATACCCCCAAAAAGGCGAGTGAAATGATGGAATTTCACCATTGAATTCATCATATCAAGGAATTCTGTGGTAGAGGCTTCGAGCCCCTTTTGAAAAAATGCTTTTTTTGGGGGGGGGGGGGCGGGGGTGGGAGGCGATTCCCTGTGGGTGATCGTATAAAACAAATGGCTCTAGAATATTGGAGAAGGCTGATTAGAAATGAAATTGAAATTAGAATGCTCAGCTGCAGCTTCCATATAAATATATTTTTTGGGGGTAGGCTTTGAAGGAGCTGTAGCAGTTAATATGCACTGTTAACACAATCAAATTAAAATAACTTACTTTCAGGATTTGACAGAGGTAACTTAAATTGTATATTTTTTCTACTACTTGGATTTAGTGGGAGTGTATATGTTTTGTTTTTAGTTTTCAGATTTTAGCTTCTCTTGTTTTTTCTATCATTTTGTTTCACATTTTGAAGAGACTTTTCATTTATCTGTCTCCTCTTGGTCTTGTTGTTATTTTAAATTTTTGACTTTTGCATTGCCCTAAGACCCGTTTCTGAACTATAACTTTTTAGTTTTATATAAATTATTGTTCTATTGGATCAATAACATACAGAAGTGAGGCTCATATTAGCATAATTAAAACTAAAGCATTAAGTCAACTAAAAAAAGTAATTTCTTAGTGGTTTATAGAAGTAGATAAGTATTATACAAGTTTTGCCTTTATACTGGCAACCTGACGTTTAAATAGAAGAAAACATATTTTTTATTAAACAAGTAAAAAAATTCTGTTAGATTTTATGTTTTTTTTTTTTTAATACAAATAAACAGAAAAAAAAACATAAAAGAAAATAGCAGTCAGGCATGATGAAAATTCACTATTACCAAATGGCCTCCTTTATGGCCTCATATAAATACAAGACAAAACATAAAAAAAAACAGCAGTCAGGCATGATGAAAATTCGCTACAACCGAATGGCCTTATTTATGGCCTCATATAAATAAAAGAAAAAACATAAAAGAAAACAGCAGTCAGGCATAATGAAATTTCACTACTATCAAATGGTGTTTTAACCTCACGAATTGAGTTTTAGAAAAGCCTGAACTCCTAATGAATTTCCCTTTGTTTTTAAGAAAGTTACAGTAAAAGTGGATATTTTGGACGTATAGTAAATTATTATAGTATTTACTATTTTACTATTATTTACTATTTACTATTATAGTATTTAGTTTAATCTACATCTTCCTCTTCTAGTTTTTTGTGTTATTCAATTTTTATTTAATTTAAATAAATTGTCTGGTTGGTTTTTTTAAGTTGGCTTTTCAAATTTATGAGAAATTTCAGCATATCTCAGACTAACTAGGCATGCTAACAAAGAGAGATTTTCGTTACATTAGCCTACCTGCCGGGATTTTAAAAGGCCCAAAATATTACTAAAATTCATTTGTTTTTAGGAAAGTCTAACCAAAAGCTCAATTAAAACAAATGAGGAGTTATGAAAGATAGATAAAAATATGTTTAAAGCTTTGAAGAGCAAAACAGTGTATAAAGTAAATTAACGATCTTAGTAAACATCAATAGTTCTGAGTAAAAATGAAAAGCCTTAATAATTGTTTTTATTAAGTTATTTGATGCATGCCATTTCTTGATTCAAAAGATGTCATTTCTGGAATCAAGTAAATCCTTTTTTTAAAGTAACTACTAGGAAAATTACTCAGTATTGACCTTTAAAACTGCGTTGGCGTAAAATTACTAATCAGACATTTGTTTTTATAGTTTATTTTGTAATTAATACCATAAGAAACTAGAACATACATCATTCTATTATCTTAAAATTTTACTGATAAAATTGCAATGGGTCGCATTTAATACGCAGAAATAGAAGAAAATCCAATAAGAATTAATCAAACCTATATTCGTCTGTTGATAAAAAAAAACAGCAATACCCAACTGTCTAGATCAGGGTTTCTTCAACTTTTTTCATTCACGACCCCATTTGCGATTCCGAGTTTCCTGGTGACCCCATATAAATATAAAACAAAAAGATTAATGAGATTTTTTTGATGATTTATTTATTAGGTAATAATATACATTTGCATACAAAAAAAACAAAGTATTACAATTCGTTTAAAACATACAAAAAACTAAAATTAATAACTGCACAAAAAGTTGCAAAATTGTATTTATCATAGTTACAAAAATTATTTGCCCTATTTCTCATCAAAATGGCATTTCCTGCAACAACATAAGCAGAAGTGAATTCTGCCCGTCTTAAGGTGCTCAAATATTTGAACGCAGAGGTTGAGTGGTAAGTATTAAATTAAATTAAAGGAAAAAATCTACTGAGATGGATACGCCCGTTTTCACAACAAATTAAATCTTGGTGGGATGTTTGATGCTGCTGGACGTAAGACCTCTTGAATATGTTTTTGTGATGAATAATATTAGGATTTAGTATTATGTTAAAGCTGAGAAAGTAACTTATCATAAATATGTGGTGTTGAATGGTAGTACCTACTGAGTCACCATGTACTCAGGTACTGAGTTACCAGGTACTCAGTACTGATTCCTGAGTACCTATTGAGTCACCTTCTCAGTAGGGGCCCTCTTCCGGCCACCCAGTGCGTCCCCAGGTGGCGGATAGGGGAACGTCCTACAGATATATAGGGTACCTCTCATTAAGGGAGGTGCGAACCAAGGGGAGACCTAACCCCTGGAGGTTCATAAATTAAAACTGGGCTACCCTCGCCCGGGGGTCATAAATACAGGTGGAGGAGGAAGATCGTCCCTCTCATGCACACTGAGCAGGGCCAGCCGGCGTTTTGACACGTCCGGTTAGTTGTAAACCTTCTTCTAGCAATGGGTTAAATTGTATGGTACTGCAGGATACCATCGTGGGAGGATCCTCAATAGGAGGACAACTGCGAAGGGTGGAAGATCCAAACTTGGACAACAGCCTCTGAGTATGCGGTGGTATGCTCCTGAAAACCATTCAGGGGTTGATGTCCCTGACCCCAGAGCTCGGGAGTGGTAGGTACTGACTTCTGCCCCTAATGGGGTCACCACCACCCTTGCTGATGAGGCAAAGTCTGTCTTAGGAGTTCTTTTGTCCGCTGTTTGGGCCAACTACTCATTCAGTCGGTATTTACCTAGTTTTCAAACCAAAAAACAGCCTCAGATTGGACTTCCTTCCAGCAGACGACCAAACGCGTGTCCAAAGACAATTCTTACGGGTAAGTTTACTGTTACCCACTGCAATGTACGGGGTCTCCGATCCAAGTTAGATCACCTTCAGCATTTGATCAATGAGATCTCCCCTTCTGTCATATGTGCACCTGAGATCAACATGTATTCTGGCGTCATTGATAGTGAGGTCAACATTCCTGGTTACACTCTGCTAAAGCTGGATCGCAAAAAACAGAGAAGCTAGACCTTTGGTGCAGGTGGTGTACCTTAAAAAGAACATTTCATTTTCGTCACTTTTGATTTCTAGCGATAAGGAGGACCTTTGGGTGAAAGTAAACCTACCAAACAAATCGTTTGTCATTGGTACATTCTATAACCCACCAAAGATGAATATCACCAAACATCTGGAAGATTACTTGGAATCTATGAAGACACAGTTTCATAAATCATGTATAATAATTCAAGGAGACTTTAACATTTAGCGGATCATCAGGTGGTATCACCGCGCAGACTGGGATGGTCTGCGAAACTTCTTATAGGCAAAGACATGGAGTAAATATACAAAAGAAGCCCCACATAAAGCAGCGCTACTTTATAAAAAGTGATTACAGAGTCCGTTGAGCCATTCCTCTCATTTAAATCAGTAAAAGTCTCATCTCATGATAAGCCTTGGTTCAATACTGGTTGTAGAAAGACCACCAGGGCCAGTAAGAAGGGTCACAAGAAATGGCGTTTAACTGAACCAGACGAGGACTGTACTGCTTTTATTAGTGTTTGGAACGAGTCTGTTATAGCCGTATTTCAAGCCAGAGCAGATTACAAACACAAGTTTGTAGACAAAATGAAAAGTGCTCCTGCAAAGCGGTGGTAGAGGGTCGTCAAAAAGCTCTACCGTCATCTAAACCAACATCAATTCCCTCGCTTCATGTTGAAGGGACGATGATCTAGTCAGGCCGAGAAAAGGTAGATACTTTTTCAGAAGCTTTTTCAAAGGTCTCCCTACTTGGTGACGCTGGAGTCTCCCTCCCCTTCTTTCCGCCACGAATGGATGTGAAAATCACCAGCGTTAACATAATAACTAGTAAGGTGCTCAGAACATTGAGCCAGATGGATGTCACCAAAGCTTCAGGACCTGACACGATTTCCAATCTCATCGTCAAAAGATTGTCCCCCTGAACTATCGCCTCTCTGTATAGAAAAAGCTTTGCAGCGGGATCACCTCCAAAAGCCCGGAAAATTGCTCATGTGGTTGCTATTCCAAAGGCAGAGTCTAAGCTTACTAATGTAAGATCGTATTGTCCAATAAGTATGCTGTCCTCCGCAGGTAATGTTTATGAAAGAGTCATTAATAAGACCCTTTACTAATACCTCGAGTCAAATCTGTTGTTGGCAGCC
Source organism: Artemia sp. Kazakhstan ARC1039 (assembly GCA_029168905.1). Lineage (NCBI taxonomy): Eukaryota > Metazoa > Arthropoda > Branchiopoda > Anostraca > Artemiidae > Artemia > Artemia sp. Kazakhstan ARC1039. Next base: position 41,752 of record JAQQPU010004549.1, read on the forward strand.
GCGCAATACGGGTTTCACAGGAAACGATTTGCATTACACTGTCTGATTGCAGAGTATCCAGAGTGGGTTAAGCTTCCTTCTATGGGGCGCGATATTCGCCTTCTCTCCTTTACATCGCAAAAGCCTTTGATCATGTATGGCACAAGGGACTTCTTTGCAAACTGAAAGCCTATGGAGTCGATGGTCGACTATTTGAGGTATTTGCTGACTTTCTTCGTCAGAATTCATTGCAGGTTGTCCTCGACGGCTTCATAGCAAAAGAACAAACAGTCTTATCAGGAGTACCCCAAGGAAGTATTTTTGGGCCAACTATTTTCTTCGTGTTCATAAACGACTTTGGGGACAACCTTGTAAAGAAACCTCACCACTTTGCTGATGACACGACAACAAAAACATTAGTTGCTAAGGACGAAGATCCCAGCCAACCCCACAAGGAGCTTCAGGCTGACCTGGAAAGGATTGACAAGTGGGCAGATGCGTGGTTTGTCAGTTTTAACTAATCGAAAACGAAAGAGCTTCTAATTTTTAAGACGAGTAATAGGAGGGCTCATCCTGCTTCAAGCTGACCTGGAGAGAATTGAAAAGTGGGCAGATGCGTTGCTTGTTAGTTTTAACTCATCGAAAATGAAAGAGCTACTAATTTCTAAGGCGAGTAATATGAAGGCTCATCCTGATTCCGTCTTCAAAGGAAAGGCAATAACACGAGTTGATACACTACGCCTACTTGGAGTTAATTTCTCTTCAGATCTCTCGCGGACTGAGCATCTCAGTAAAATTAGATCCTCTTGCTCCAAGAAGCTAGGAGTTATCCTAAGATGCAAAAGTCTCCTTTCAGATGAGTTTATTCTACCACTATTCATTTCGGGCATCAGACCTGTCATGGAATATGTACTGTTACAACTGTTAGTAATAACAGTTGTTTCGTTCAACTGAATTCAAAGAAAGCGTTGGGCTTTCTTTAATTCTTGTAATAAGTGTTAATATCAGAAATTCTATTCAAGACAGTGTCGTTTGATAAAGAAAATTTTTGAATATAATTGACATATTTGCTTCCATCTAGTTCATTTTTCTACAAATAGCAGCAGGCAATTCAAGACCTTCTCTAATGACGAACGGTATTTTAATTTGAATAGTGCCAGTGCCGGTACAGTATGAAACTTCATATGAAGCTAGTAAGTATTTTTCATTAATGGTCATGAATTTTTCAAAGGATTTTATTTTTTGCTTTATTTAAAGAACTGTAAGGTCTTTCAAAAATATTATTTTGGTTTATTGGCATAAAAAACAACATGCTTTGATTTAAGACATATTTTTAATTTTGAAGGTTTCATACTCTCTGGAGCCAATAATTTATTTCAGATCAAGCAAAGAGGCTGTTTATTACCTTTATAATTTTGAAATTAAGCAAATTGAAAAAAATACTCATCATATTTTTTTCGAATACTGGATGCTTTTCTTCCAACAATTTGTCCTGCCTGAGCAGAGTTTGTAGCATTTTTATCTGCGTCATTATCATTCTTATCTGACTTGAGCCCTTTATCCTGGTTAAAAAATTTTTTGATCACAAAATCAAATAAATATATAAAATAACATATTGCATGTAATAATTGATTAATTAATGAATAAACAGAAAAACAAATTAAATCTCCTCACGGCGAAACACTCACAATTGAATTCAGTAGAAGACCCGGTGTTGCCAGAAGGTATAAAAAATAAGTCAGAACCTTGAGAAACAGTTTTACCGTGCCAAACGCAATCTCCGAGAATATAACCTTGGACCTATAGAATAGAATTTATTTGCGCTAAAAGCCCATAGGCCATGACAAAAAATATAAACAAAGAACCATTACAAAGAAATTTCACATAACCTAACATAATCCTACAGAAATCTACTTCTATGATTCATCACGAGCCGAAGGAATCGTGCCAAGCTTCTGATACACATAAAACACTCATCCGCACACACATTCACCAACCACTCAAAATGATAATCCCCCCTACCAAACACTTCCAGTCTCCAATCACTCAGCTTCTCACATTCACATATCAAGTGATACACGCTCTCGTCTAAACCTCCACACATAGGACAAAAATAAGGACCAGCCTTTGACTTTTCCCTCCTGATAAACTTTTTTCTTTGGCCCAGTGGCAAACTATCAGCCCTCATTTCAATTAATAGCTTAATTTCATTTTTATTCAAACCCAGCTAAAAAAATAAAACTTCACCCCAAATCTCCTTCGACCGACAATAAAGACGCAGTGAATTCGAAATTGAACGCTGGGCCTGCCATGCCTGTATTTCTTGGTCCTGTAAAATCCTTTCAACTACTCTAGTTACTTGATCCCCCATATCCTCGAGCCCTAAGCCATCCCCCCACATATGGCTTAGTCCACACTGATCTAATACACTCTTAATTTGGCACGGCCACCCACTACCTGAGCGGCCCTTCAACATTTCTAAGTAAGCCAACTTCCTCAATCGCACCCTAGGGATCACTAAAATTTTTTCCCAAAGCCTAACCATGTTAACTAGCCTACGACTTCTTAAAGAAAACAAGCCTAAATCTCCTCTAACTAATAAACTATTTGTGTGCTATTTGTGTGCCTAGCCACCTCTTATAATATCCTAATTGCACTGTTTCTAGCCTTCACATACCCTTCACATACCCCCAAACCTCAGAACCATAGTGCATTAGACCTAAAATTTTAGCCCTGAAAACCTCTTTAACTACTTGAAACTTTTTAATATCCCTCAGCTGACTTCTTAATACTATATTACAACATGCCTTACCTTTTTCCATCCTACTCTCTACATGGGTACTAAATAAATTTCCTTTCCCCTTAAACTTAACACCTAAATATGACCATTCCTCCTCTAATCTAACCCTTTTACCCTTAAAACTAAACTTAACATCCTCCTCAAGTCTACCATATATACGGAATACTAACACTACGGTTTTATCCACACTAAGTTCAAACTTTTTCCTATCCAAATAATCACCTTAAGTATCAAGTTATTTCTAAAGGTTCCTTCTGAATCAGCAACCAAAACAATATCATCTGCGAACAACATCATACAAATGGAAACAATATCTAAACTCACCATTCCATAAACGCCACTACAGAATTTATAAACAGGGCGAATTATTTTTTAGATAATGTGCAACCCTGTTTAACACCTTTATATCTTCTAACTACCCTTGAAACTTGCCTACCAACTCTCACAACCACTCTAGTAAACCTATACATTTGAACTAAAACTAACATAAATGGGATTGGGAGACCTATCTCTAACAAACCTTCCATTAATAGAAACCTACAAACGTTATCAAAAGCTCCTTTAATATCTATAAATATCCTTCCTTTTTTAACACTAGTATATTTATTGACTAAGGCCTGCAGACTATTATCAATCGTCCCAAAACCTTCTCTAAAACCCGCTTGAAGCTTATCCAAAACCTCCCTATTTTCTATCCGACTCCTTAGTCTAAGGTCTAATACCTTACAAAATAATTTCGGTAAACTATTCCCCAAATGAATTCCTCGATAATTATTATGATGAGACCTATCCCCCTTCTTAAATAATGGTATCATAACTGACAAATTCTACTCTTCAGGCCACTTACACGAACTTACCAAGACTGAAAATAAACTAATCAAAATTGGAGCAAAATATGTTTTTCCCCACTTCCAAATTTTCATCGGGATCCCATCTGTCCCCGGTGCAGATCCCGCCTTCATAGACTTCAGAGCTTTACCAATCTCTTCATGCGTAATTGGTGAGATAAGTTTGTAGTCCCCCTCTCAGAGAGGGTAGCAGTCCTGTTGGCTTAAACTCTGTGATAAATCCTCCAGTCCGCCATACTTTGTATTATCCAGTGATTCGAGGTAAGCGGGCCAGGTATCAGCACCCAGTATTTGCTCTGTAGTAGTAGGATTAATAGATGCTCGTACTAGTTGCCAGAATTTTTTTTTGTTCCTTTGTTACAAAATTTATCTCAATTTCTAAGTTCCTGACTTAATCTTGTTCCCTCTTCTTACTACGAAGTGTCTGTTTGTATTCCCTCCGCTTCTGTAGATATACCAGGAGAGCAGATTCCTTGTTATTCTTTTTCAGCTTTCTTAGAGCTTCCACCACTTCCATTTTTTTTCTGCACAATCATCATAAAAAAATCCCTTCTTATTATTTTTTGTTATTCCTCTATTTGCTACATTATAAGTCTCTAAACTCTCAATTATCTGGCATAATTGTCCTAGGCCTTTATCCACTTGGCTATTCTCTATGATTCTTTGGGTTTCCTCCAAATTCCTCTCCACTACACTCTCTCCTAGCCATTTAACCACCTTATCCTCCCCTATTTTATTCACCTCAATATTTTTCATAATGAAATTAGATCTAATACTAACAGAAATATTTCCATCATTCCTATTTATAGCCCTATCCACCCATATATCTGCTACAATAGGCTGATGGTCAGACCCCGAAACTCCCAGAACACCAAAATCCCCACAAAACGACCAAAGGCTTACATCAACTAAAATATAATCAATAACACTGGGACTACCAACCCCAAAACATGTAAAATCCCCCCTTTCTTTATCTTTTCCCAACCTCCCGTTTAAAATTACTAACTTCTCAATTCCACAACAATCTAAAAGTTTAGTTCCCCAATTATTTTTCCTCCGTGACCGGTCCTTACTTGTCCTTTTTCCATACATCTTCCAATCTCCTTGCATATTCTCATCATTCATATCATTATGGTCTTGTTCAGCCTGCAAAGGATCAATCCACTTCTCCAAAATCTCACTTGTGTATGCATTGAAGTCACCTAAAAATATACACTTGTAATCTTTATACAGCCTCTTATACTTAAACGCCTCTGAATACAAAATATCCCACGTATCCTCCTGCGAACTATAACTACTTGATTCTGGAGGGATATACACCGCACAAATCATAAACTTAACGAATCCTATAATAATCTTCAACCAAATCACATTCTCTGATTGCGATTTTAACCTATCACATGTACTAAATATATTGTTCCTAATCAACAGTGTAACACCACCATAAATTCGATTATTCTTACTTCTCTTTCTGGAAACATGGAACATATAAAATCTTTTCTAAATACTGGCACATTCTGCCATGTCTCACCTAAGCTGATAACATCATAATCGTCTCATTTTATCATCATTATGACCTTGGATATTCCACTGCAACAACTTAATGCACGTATTACTTTGCCCATGAGCCAGCTCCCGCTATTGACTATTTTTAGCACTGAAATTACCCTCAAAATGACCACCAGAGAAACTTCGATCAACGGAACATCGTCTAAGATCGGGGCCCCAGTCTCCAAACTGCATCCCACGACGGCCGCTCGTCCGCCCTCTGACATCATAACCCACACGAATACCAACTCCCCTTTCATCTCCCCCACTATTCTGTCGAATATATGTTGCACTGGATTGATAATCCTGGTCATTTGGGCTCACCACCATCTCACTGCTTCTTTTCATCGTGGACTTAGGTGTGATAGTAGAATCAGATTCCAGGGATGATATTGATTTGTTTGTTTCTCTGTCCACTATGCTAACAGCACTTCTACTCTCCTCCGAATTCAATGACTCACGGACTATAGCTTCCTCACTCTTTTTTATTTCTTTCAGTTTGTCGTTTATCTTATCGTACACAAATAAACGATTTCCAAGAAAAAGTTTTACACCCCTCAACTTAACATTTGACTGACCTTGTTCTTTAGCTTGTATCATAGCCGGTATAAGCTTCCCTCGGGCTAGCCGTTCGCTAGCTGAATAATCGGGAGGTACAGTATGGTCATATCTTTGAAAATTCTGAAATGATTTCAGGATCGCGAATTTAAGATCTATAGATGATAATCTGATCACAATAGGTCGGACGTTTTTTTGTGATGGTAAACAAAATGCATCAATAATATCGCGTTCAGTTATACTTAAATGGGGCACCACCGGGTAAAACACGTAATAAGATCTTGTTTTAAATATCTTCCTCTTACAATAGGAGAAAAATTATAAAGGATTACATTGCACCTTTTCTGCTCTTTTTCTATTCTTTCCATTCTTGCTATGCTAGACTCTAGTTCTCTGCTAGTGTTCTCGATTCGTTTTGCATTAATGTCTACTGCAGAACGTACTTCACTAATTTGACTAGAAAGACTTGTAGCCAGGCTTCGGAAATCTTTCAATAAATTATCAACTTTGAGAGCCATGGGATTAAGAGATTTTAACTTTTCTTCCACACTGTTTAATTTCGCCAATATTAATTGAGTTGCCTCTAATTGATCGTTCATAATTCTATTTCAGCTTGCCTACTAAAATTGCAAAGGCCTGCCATAGAATGTGCCAGCCATATGCTCCGGCACTAGAGTTATCAAGTGGGTCCTGATTTAGAAAAATCAACGCTCAGGACGCAGCGTGTATACACAAGTGATGGTATGAAGTGAGCAATCCCTCGTAATTAAATCGGCTGGATTTTTTCACGAAAAGTTAATTGCGCAATATAACACAGTACAATAGATAATCCGAAAAACTTGTTCTTTATTTTTCAGAGACTAAACTCATACTGATCAGTGATGCCAGGTGCCTGACTTCAGATAGCGCACCAGGGAAAGGGAAAATGCGCCATCGGCGCATTTTCGCTATATATTTTTTGGTTGGAGTTCGAAATTCAGGGTAAATTAGATCTTGCAGGGATGAGTGAAAAAAACAAAAAAAACCAGAAATTCAGAAACAATGTTACCAGATAGTGCAAATTTTGCTTTTCAGAAATAATAGAACTCAAAATTGGTAGGATTCAGTCTTCATTGACAGATATCAGCACCATATTCTGAAATCTGAAACACTGAAACATTTTTGACTGATTATCTGCGCTTTTGTGGTCGAGGTTTTCTGATCTCAGTCTCTGGCTTGACAAGAAAGATATTTTCCTTAGTTCTCTGTTATGTCAGAGAATTAAATAAAAAAGGGAATTAAAGAAGATCTAACAAAAAAAAAAAAAAAAAAAAATACTTGCCAGTATCTAAGGTGGTATTTTACATTACTTTCTGGCTAATATGCTGAATTATTTCCTATCAACAAAAGAAATTGTGATTAAAGAGCTAAAAAAAGAAATAGGTACTCAGTATACTGGTCTTGCAATATAGACAAGTTATACAAAAACGTGGAAGTTAAAGGCGCATTTGATAAAGATAACTAATAGATTGGATTTTCTAATGTAGAAATAACGAGAAGCATGATCCTTGAAGGTCACATCTCTCCAAAATGTCATTTAGGTAAGTGACATCAAAGTTTACTTCTTTATAAAATGTTTTTATGACATTGCAATTCTAAGCTTCAAAAAGATATAAATTCTCAAACTTATTTATGAGAACAAAATGTTTCGTAGCTTTCAAAATATAAATTAGAACGACCAAGTCAAAGATAAGAAATTTGACCGGCCGTTATCAATTTAACTATCTATAAAATTACAGGCAAAAGACAACGTTCTGAGATTTTGTCATAAAACGGAAGCCTAAGACATACTAATGAGACAAAATTGTATTTGGCAAGGTCCTTCAACGGTTCCGATTGTTATTTTATTTGTGTTTTTCTTTTAATGAACTTAGTCAGTTTTGTAAATTTTTTATTCATATATTGTATTTATCTTCGAATAGTATTCAAGATCATTTTCAAAGTTAAACAGCAAACCCTCCTTCTATATCGCCACAAAATTTCCTCAAGAGTTTCATCTTCATTTTCTTTGTCATTGGATGGTTTTTTGATCTCATACATGTCAATGGTAAATCTATTCAGCATAGCGGGTGTAGGATCAAAGTCCCTGCAGCACTTTCCCAGGCAATTTAGCCTAAGTCGGATGGTCACAGTAGAGTTAAGCATTTTAAGGTGCATCATGTTTCAAATTTTATACTTGACAACATTTATAACAGAAAACACTTTCTCGACGAAGGGGTTGCTGATGGGTAAGCTTAAGACAGAAAGAGCTGCTTGAGCTATGTCGATCAAAGGTCAGCTTTTCCCACTCTTTCCTGTATTTTTTTTTTCTTTATCAAAATTTGACCACTTTCCCATTTGTCACGCGGATAATTTAAAATTAGGTCGTCATGGATCCTGGAATGCGAAATGAGAATCCCTACGGGGTTCTAAAAATTCCACCTGTCTTTATAGACAGATTCCTGATTATGTCAGTAGAAGTTGTCAGTAAACACTAGACTTTAAAATTTTGAGTTCTGTCATTGTTATTGTGATGGCACAATGCGCCCATATTGCGCCGAATTTTTTTGACATGCGCGAAATCGGCGCAATGCACCAATTTGAAAAATTCAATGCGCAATCAACTCAAAAAAGTGCCCAAATGGCGCAAATGCGCACCACCTGGCAACTATGATACTGATATAAAGACAAGCCATTTTAATTTGTCATTTTCAGTCATTTGAGCACACAGAGAATACAGCTTCGTTATATGACGTAAAAATTATTGGATTCAAATGATGTATGAACGTCTGGAGAAAATAATTTTTTCCCAAAAAAGCAGTTCATGCCAAAAAATAAGCCAGATCACAATAAAATAAGCCAAGATTTACGTCGGCAGATAGATTATAAAATGTTCCCACCAGTCACCATCATAATATACCAGTCTTGGGAGAAATAAGCCAATATTTTAACACTGGGAAGAAAGTCAATACTACACAAGTTCGCTTTCACATTGAAGCTAGTGTAACTGAATCATGGCCTTGCTGAACACGTGCATGGACAGTCCAACTTTTTTTCGTGTGCATGCCTGTGAGAGTAACTGCAAAAATACAAATCTAGATGCTATAAAATCATATATTTAATTATATAAAATTAAAATCTTTGACAACCCCAGAATTTTGCCACGCGACCCCATTTGGGGTCACGACCCATAGCTTAAGATGGCCTGGTCTAGATCAGAAAGCTTCGTTTATTCCATAAGTTGAAATTAATTCCAAACGTGATTCAATTAATTAAAATTATAAGATGGTAAAGTTCTAGTTATCTAATAGGCAAACAAGTAAATGAGAATTCCTTTCTCAGTCAGAGCGTGGATAACTAGTGTTATCTACTCTTGTAACTAGTATATCTGATAACTAGTTGTAATCGACTAGTGTTAGAGCGTGGATACGAGCGTTATAAACCAGTACTTCTTAAATTGACGGTCACAATAAAAAGTCACATTATCGTTATATAAGCCAAAAATAATTTTTCTTAGGTAGATCTTTGTCAGCGTATAGTTTTTTTTGTTCAGTTGTTGCTTATATTGATTTTGTTGTTGTTGTTGTCTCCCCCTTTTATCCCTGGCCATGGAGCCTTTCGAGGGGTAATAAGAATATTTTGTTTCAAATCTGTATTTATTGGTGAATAAACTTACTAAACTTACTTACTATTTCAATGCATCTAAGGTCTCTTGACCTATATCGAAGGGTTGTGTGAAAATTACTTGATGATGACAGTAGAATGCTAATATTGAATTCCGATGCCCCTATAGGAATTCCACATTCCATGGCACCTTTCCAAGGCAGATTACCAGACTGGTTATTTGGTAGTGTATAATGTGGTCAAACAGGTTTTTTTCTGTTATTAATAAGAATTTCATAAGAATGTACGTCATGAGTTCACGTGCACATTCTTAAAAAACTGGTATGATATAAAGTAGTCAAACATGTTTTGGGAGCATGCACGAAATTATGTAACTCAACCAGAGTGGTTTTTCGAGGTAACATCCGTTTTTATTCGTCGTTGAAATTCCATATAAAAATGTTCATGCATTAGAATTTAATTTTCATTATGTTTTAACATATCAAGCATAGTACACTGAATATTATTAACTTTGAAAATATGGATCCGTCAATTGTCAATGTGAGTACAGCTTACTAAATTTCTTAATTTATTTCCAGATAAAAAAATCATTTTACCAGTAAATTCAAATTTCAGGGGGACTTAGCCCCCCTCCCCTCCAACAATACAAACCCTAAAATATGATGTGTATAGTCGTTAGAAAACGCTAAGTATGCTTT
>JAQQPU010004550.1:0-51822 GCA_029168905.1 Artemia sp. Kazakhstan ARC1039
TCCAATAACTTTTGACCCTTAAAAAGGGCACTAGAACTCTCGATTTCCTATGGAATGAGCCCCCTATGAAGTTTCTACGAGGACCCCTTCCATATGAAGTGCCTCTGGGAAAAAAAATAAATAAAACATTGGAGCCGTATGACCTTTACTATAGGCAACGCTATAGCGTTGCCTCGGATAGATTACAAAAATTGTAAAGGGGAGAGCTGATTATTTATGAAAAGACAAATTTTTAGTATTTATTCCTTAAGAATAACAAGATCGCGTATAAATGAAAGCGACAGTAAAAGCCTGGAAATTTAATAGAAATAATGAATAAATTCTATAATTTCAACCCAAATTTAATATCATTTTAAGTTTGCTCTGAGTAAAAAATTCTTAAAGCTGTAGTAACAAGTGCATATTAATCGATTACTATTAAAACAATGATAAGAATTCAGAATATTTGTGGTTTCAGCAATAATAGCCAAGAATATAACCCTGATGACAATCATATTTAAAATGTTTGTTACTTTTAGACTTTTATTATGTTTAATCATTCCTACCGATATAGTGTTTGCTTCTAGTGTTATCGTTTAATGTTACCATAACATTAGTAATAAGCATTGTATAGAACTTATTATTTTTGTCACCATTATTAATAGAATTACCTACCGCTGTCATTGAAAATTATTATCATTTTGTTGCACTTTATCGCTAGCATGGCTTAAGTGTACTAATGCTAATATTTATTCGCATATGCTTGTTGTATAAATTATCAAATAACAGATATATTAATATTATTATTTACGAAATGTAAGACTTTAACGAGTTACATTACATTTTTTTAAACCAGTAGAACGTTAATACATGACTCTAACGACTGATAAGATATTCAATACATCGTATGCAATAGTATTATATATACCGTACAATTTAATACATTGTTTAATAGCGCTCCAATATAATATTAAATTAAAAAAAATATGTTTTTTTAACTTAAAATAAGGAGCAGCGTTAAAACTCAAAATGAAAAGGAACTATTTCATATATGAACGGTTCCCCCCTCCTCAATACCTTGCTCGTTACACTAAAGTTGTTAACACTTTTTAAAAAGCTTCCTATTCTAATTAAACGGCCCCTGTGTTTCAGTATCCGTTCTTAAAAATTGGGACACCCATTCAAACTTAAGCGTAAAGAGCAAGGTAATGAGGAGAGGGCAACCGTGCATATACATAATAATTTCTGTTCGTTTAGAGTTTTAATGTTGTTCCTTACTTTCAGCTAAAAAATATGTTTTTTTGTTTAATTTCTGTTCGTTTTTCAAATAATACAGGTAAATCGGGCTCAACCTCCATGAAATATACACCCCCCCCTCTCACGAGAAACTCCTTGAAAAATTAATCCAAAATAAAGTACATCCCCCCCCCGTCGAATTCTATCCAGAAATTTCAGTCCTCGCTGAAAATCCCCCCTCCCCGTAAAATTTCTTGCGGACGATTCAGCCTGAAAAATTATCCTTAGCATACTTTCATTTGAAAAAGATTTTAATCTCTAATCGATTTCTCAATCACTCCAGCCCCCTTCCGTAGAAATTTATCCCGGAAATCAAAACACGTGGAAAATAGCCCCTGGATAATTCCTCGGGAACATCTCCACATCCAAATTGAGTTGGCAAATATAATGTAAGACAATTAACAAAAGAATTTTGTATAGCAATTCTGTTAAATCCCCCAGTGTAACATTTCCCCAGGAATATTCACCCTTCAGGAATTTCCCTCCCCAAGGAAGATTATCTCTATAGAAATCCAACCCAAGCGTACCCCACCCTCCAAAAAATGTCTGTACACTTCCTAATATCAAATACTATACATAAAAAATGGGTAAATTTCATAACTTACAGGCCTCTTTCCACGGACTGTGGGGGGGGGGTGTCATTTTAAACCTAAAGACATAGTTGTTTGATCTTTCAACTATACTGAACAAAATGGCTATCTCAAAATTTTGATCAGATAAATTTTGGGGGAAAATGGGCGTGGGAGGGGCCCAGTTGCCCTCCAATATTTCTTGACACTTGAAAAGGGTACTAGAACTTTTAATTTGAGTTTGAATGCGCCCTATCCTGATCTTCTAGGACCATTATTTCAAATTTTGTATATATTTTTAGACCATTATTTTAATTTTTGTGATATTATTTCATTTTGTATAGCCTATAGGAGCTTGAAACTTCTACAGTAGGGTTCTCGGGTACGCTGAATCTGGTGTTTTGATTTTCATCAAAATTACTTGAATTGTAGGGGGCGATTTTGCCTTTTTTTAAAATCCGGCAACTTTTCGTAACTTTTGATGGGACTAAACTTGATGAAACGTATATATTTGAAATCAACATTAAAATCTGATTCTTTTGATGTATCTATTTTTATCAAAATTGCATTTCTTAGAATTTCGGTTACTATTGAGCCGTGTTGCTCCTTACTTACAGTTCGTTACCACAAAAACTACTTTACTAGAACGTTCAATTTCCATAAAAACTAGCCCCCTTCTAGTATTAAATTAAAAAAAAACAAGTTTTTTCAACTGAAAGTAAGGACTAACTTTAAAACTTAAAACGAACATAAACTATTAAGTGTATGAGGGGGGTCGCCCCCTCCTTAATATCTCGCTCTTTACGCTAAAGTTTTTTAGTACATATCAAAAAGCTTTTTATTGTTCTAATTAAACGACCCTTGTGTTTCAGAAATCGTTCTTAGAGAACCGGGACAAAATTCAGACTTTAGCGTAGAGAGCGAGATGTCGAGGAGGGGCAATATCCTTCATATGGTTTCTGTTCGTTTTAAGTTTTAAAGTTACTCCTTACTTTAAGTTGAAAATTGTTTTTTTGCTTATTTCTGATCGTTTTTTAAATATTGCCAGGAAATCTGGCTTACATACCTAGGTATATGTGCATATACCTAGGCATGTATTTAAGATTTTGATCTGGCAAGGGGGTAGGGGAGTTTTCATAGCCCAGTGGTAATCCTGCTATCTGTCTGAACGTAATGATTGAGTGGAGAGGGTGGTAAGCAAAGAATTCGTCTCGGTACGTAAATCTGCTGAGTAGCCAAAAAGGGTGAATTGTGCTGTAATTTTTTGTACTTCGATGGGGAGTATATTTTTCATATGTGTCACAATAAAAAATAACCTGCCTGTTCTTCATCTACAAAGGGTGGCATATTTGGTTTCCTGGTAGGGTGGTCAAATTTATCACTGTGCCACTTCATAGCTTCAGAAAGAAAAACATAGTCCCTTTTTCTATTTAAATCTGTATTTGTTCATTTTTAATATTAATAAAAAAGAAAATTAATTATAGTTCTTCACATACGTTAACGATTGGAAAGGTTTCTTTAGTCTTTTTTTATTGCATTACAAAGCAATTATTGAAAAAATTCTCCATAAATTCCCTCTTGAATTCCTTCTAGATTCAATATACCATAGTTTATTTTATTGTGACAGTTTAAGGTACAATGAGCTAATTCGACAACCCGTCAAAAATATACTGGTTTGGGTTGTATCCACCCATTATCTCCATAAATCTAAAAAGGAACATTAAGATCCCATTTGCACATAGGCATAGAGACGGTTTTAGCTTTCCGCCAATAGGAATAGAATCAGCCCTCAGGGGATTACATTAGATAGTGAAGCATTTTAATATTTTATGCTTTTAGGGGAGGAGTTTTAGAATATTTGAATAATACAAGCTTTATATTAAGATCTTCTTGATAAAGCAGTAAATATCTCTTGCATTGAATAGATCCTTGATTATATCTTAGTGAGCGGGACAGATTTAATTTAGATAATAACGGGCTTTGGTTTTTTTTTCTCATTTCTAAATACGCTTCACATGAAAATAAATTTATTATATCGCTATTTTTGTGTCCTATGGTAGCCTACTGAAAAGAAATTAGATAATTGCAATATTTTAAAGCAAGAATAATTTGAGAGGTTTATCGCATGAAAAAGATAGAGTGATAAAGGGAGTAACATAAGTTAAATGTGTTACAGGACATGGTTTATGAGTTTCATGATGTTATTACTTGAGCCTTATGCTGCTTAATTTGTCTCTAATGAATTTATTTTAATGGGATGGTAAATATACGATACTTGCAGTTAGTCACGGAAATATCGACTGAGCGAAAGGGTAGCCGTACAGCTATAATACGTTCAGAAATTAGTTGCATTTCTTTTTCTTTGTTAGCTTCTTTCTTTCTTTTTTAAGTCTTTATGAGTTAAACTGTTAGTAGCTAAGTTAGTGAAGACGAATTAATATCATAATGAAAAAATCCTTTCTTTAAGCTGTGATATAGATTTATACGAGCAATAAGGGGTATTTTGAATACTATATCCCTTTCATTTGTCCCCGTAAATAACTGTTTTACAGTTTACATACATTACCTCTTGTAAGAAATATCCTTCTAATTTAGAATTATTATGAACTTGCTATGAATTTTGCTAGAATCTGATTCAAGGCATGCCAATGCCCTTCAGAGTATATTTAAATCCGATAAACTTATTTGTAAACATACATATACCCTTTCTTAGAACTATTGAATTTAGTTTGGTTTGTTTGGCACATAAGGGGGGGGGTACATTTCATACATAGAGATACACTGATAATTTAAGTCAGCTGGGGATTGCAGCTTTGGTCAAGCTTCTTGCACGCTTATAGAATGTAAGCCTAACATGTTCCTTGCTATTTATTATTTTTATTATGTTAAATCCTAGTAAAGGGGTATATAGCCTACCTGAGTTCTTTAACAATATTTTTAAATTCTTTCAAGCAGGAGCATGTTAGCCTTCCCATATTAGTTAGATTGCTTGCTTTTCTTCAATAATAATGAAATTTCACTTCTAGCCAATATTGGTAAATGGACACAACATATATCAGCAACTACGACAAAAGGGAAAAATGCACTTTTCGGTATTTACAGAAGCAACGCTACAACAGGAATAAGCGATCTCAGCCTTCATAAACATATATTCATCACAAAAGTTTTACCCATACTGCATTACGGAGCAGAAATTTGGGGCTACCAGACTGCCCAAGGATTAGAAACTCTACAACTACAATACTACAAGCATGCATATGGGCTACATAAAACAACTCACTCTCTAGTATTGAAAGGTGACCTAGGCATCTACAGTTTAAAAATACGAAGAAAGATACAGATGATCAAGTTTTGGCTCAAAATCCTGAATTTACCCAAGGAAAGACTTATTTCTGCTGCTTATAAGGATCTTCTCACCCAAAAAAGTAAAACCACTTGGACAGCACAGATCAGAAAAATACTACAGGAAACAGGCTTTTCAAACGCGTGGAATGGAGGACAGGGACCACTGGACCAAGAAAACTTCATAAAGGAATTCCAAGCAAGATTGCACGACCAGGAAATTCAACTTTGGTGGACAGCTTTAGATAAGTCGACTAGTCTTACTTTGTATAGAGATATAAAGCGGATTTATGGACAGGAGACATATTTGAAGCTGAGATTACCTAGTAAGTATATGAAAACGTGGATTCAGCTTCGAGCCAATTGTCTACCAATACAAGGAAAAGAAGTTTGGAAAAATAGAGAAGGTCCGGAAACGCAGCGTATTTGTCTAAAATGTGGTGAGAATGATTTTGGGCTGGGTCATTTCCTCCTACGATGCCGGCGGCTTTCTCATATAAGGGGGGAGATTTTGAAAGAGGGTAATGATTGGCTACTTCGGGGGATTTTGAGTTCGGATTCACCACAAACGGTAGTAGGTGTGGTGAATTTTGCATTGAATGGTATGAGTGTTGATTAAGAGGATAGTGATTTTAGTATGTATTCATTTTATTTATCCTTTTTCTTTTCTTTTTGTTTTGTATATGGCTGTAAAAAAGCTTTAATAATACATTATTATTATTATTATTATTATAAGAATAAGAATTGATCTTTGATTGTGAATAATAAATACTGAATTTTCAATTATAATAAAATAACTTAAAGTACTTAAATAAAATTATCTTCTTTGCTAATAAACTCTTAGTTTTTCTATACCTGTAGTGTCTTGTTTATTTATTACGATGTTAGATATGTTATCAACGCCTCGCTCTTTGCGTTAAAGTTTGACTCTTTCTTACAACTCTTTTTTAAAACAATCAAAAACTTTAGCGTAAAGAGCGAGGCGTTGAGGAGGGGACAGCCCCTTTCGTATACGGAATAATTTCTGTTCGTTTTAAGTATTAATGTCGCTCCTTACTTTCAGTTAAAAAAAAACTTCTTTTTTTTTATTTAATGTCCCTTTAACAGATTCAACGAAATACATTTATGTTTGTTGCAAATGAAAGTAAACAGCGGTTTTATAACCTAAGCAAGCAAACATTATCTTATTAATGTGGGAGGTGAAGGAAGGGTGTACCCTCAACCTCCTATTCTCTGCGTGGAATTTCAAAGTTTGTATAGCAAGGCTTTGAAAATGAATTGGCTGATTTAGGGATATACACATCCAGAATATACACACATAAATATTATAGGCAACTTCTTTCTAGGGATATACACAGATGGGGATATACACACAGGATCTATTGATGTCTTGATTTAGGGATATAAGCAAAAATAAGTTTCTCTTCCTTATGATTGTTCATTTTTCAAGTATAAGAATAAAAAAGTTAAACTTCACAATAAACAAAAAGGGGTCAGGGATGCCAGAAAAGGTGATAGCGCCCCTTCCTTTTGATAATAAAAGATGTATTAAAGAAATGTGTAAAAATAAAAATATATCTGTTCTTGTGACAAACAAATTCATTGGTTGCACTCCCCCTCCCTGTCAAAAAATATCCTTGTGGCACTCACGGGGGAAATTGGCTCTAAGAAATGCATCTCTTAGGATTCAGGCCCACTTCCCAACTAAAAGCTTCACAGACAATCCCTCCTATCAAGCGCGGCAAAAACACCTTTGCCTTGCAAAATAGCAAAAATAAGAGATTTGCTGATGTGTGTCATTATCACTACTTAAAATTGCTCTTCTGATATTTTACAACCACTGATAAGATACAATCAGCTCTCGTAAAAACAAACATTAATAAATGAAAAAAAACAGGCATTCATGATCGGCCTTCTCAGGATATTTTCGTAGTCTAGTATGTTTAGAGGTTTAGTTTGTTATGGTTGGATAGAAACCTCCACTTCTGGGTGCTCAGACACGTTGAGTTTGATGGTGCAACTATCATCGAGGCCCACCTTTGTTGGGGTTTTCCCCTTTTTCGAAAGTTAGTAAAATTTTCTTCTGCTCAACTGTTTTTGCTTTCTCTAAACATAACAAATTTGACATATTTGGAATCAGTATTGCTTACCATTCATTACCTTGAACAATTGGATAGGTTTTGAAACAGGTCAATGTTCTTATCGTTACCTGGTCACCAGGTCCCGGTGTCTAGTCAGGAGTTGTCACAGTAAGAAAAATTCACTGGAAGCAGTGAATTTATTATAATCTTTTATTAATTAACAAACAAAGAACTTTTAGGACATATATACTGAAGAACCAAGGCCGAAGTAAGCCTGGTTAATCAGCACTGTGATCGCAAGCAAATCCTTTTTTCAAATAAGTTGAAGCAAAATTTACACAGTTAGCTATGTTCGTTGATGGAATGACCTAGGAATATAATTTTTTCTCTTAAATAGATTTTAACGAAACAGTACGAAGAAAATTATTTCAAGGGAGAAGGAAACATTCAGATTGACCCAGAAAAAAACGAATACAGTGTATAGGAAAATAGGAAATAATGAGGGAAATTACATTTATCTGGATTTTCGGTGACAGGGTACCCCAAAGCACCTCCATCTCGTTTTCATGCCAAGCTTCCAAGCCAATCAATTTTTTGAAGTTAAAAGTGATCTTAAAATTGAGAAAAATTCAGCTCACTGGTTGAACTATAACCCTCTGGGAAGGTAATTAATCAAAATGCTCTTGACTCTATATGCTTGGAATTTTTTTAAAGCCTTCAAAACAATATAAAAGATTGGAGAATTTAGCTCATTAGGTGAAATGCAGCCTCCTTTAACGGCGAAGCTCAATTAATGAAATAAAAATAGTCAGATCACACACAATGACCTGCGAGTGTCCCATTTCGTCCTGGATGGATTATTAGAAAGGCCTTCTTTGTTTGTTGATCAATAGGTAGAAACTAGACTTCATGACCCAATCAAGAGGTCCTACTTTCCTGTCCCCACGGTCAGTGTCTCCACTCTCTGGATTTTTGTATTGCAGTACTGTGCTATTTTAACAATCCGTTGTAGCACTGGTTCTGTCCAACGAAGTCTTGCCAAATTTTACATTTTTGTAAGATCGAGGTTCCTGTAATTTGGTAAAAAAAAATTTAGTGAAACGGATTTCTTTTAACTAAATCAAGTTGATCAATTTTATGATGTGCACAGTATGATTGCCAATTAGAAATTCCCACTGAAATATAGGCCGTATTACTTGCCACAAGGTAGCGTAGGAGGAGCTGTAAGCAGCTCCTCCTGAAATCAAACGAAGGTTTGAAAATTATTATTTGTAAATTTCATGAGTCATCTGATTTTGCTAAGTAGAATAAGTTTCGTACCCTCTAAAATGTGATCTAAGGCATGTGTCCAAGAATAAAACCTACGGGGACACTAAAACTTCTAGCGTCCCCCTTTTTTGAAGGGTTAAAATTCACCAAAATCTAATTAACATAAATCAAATTCACCAAAGCCTGTTAACTGTATGAAAATAAGAATTCCAGCTCAAATTTTAATTCAAATATTTTTTCGGGTCTTGGAATCCAATCCCCCTGCCTCAGCCCTTCTTCTCTCTCCGACTTATGTACCTGGCTATATCAGTATTATATTATTCAGAGCAAATCGCTGCTTCAAAGCTTGAAATATGATACCATCTTTATAAGAACTACAACCAATTCAACCGTGGTAAGAATATTTCAAGGCAGTTTAAGAGGCTTACCAATTCTATTTTAAATGGAAACTTCCATGGTCATTTGTCTTCAGTAATTCTAAAGCGAGTACGAAATTTTGATTTTTTATGATTTAGTATTTGACAAAATTTTTATTAGTGTTGATTTAGTATTCATAACTCAAGATTTCCCCGTTTAGAGCGTCATTAGAATTCAATGGAAAAGTCTGTGAATGTTTTTTCTTTATACTGCTCTCACCACCAAATTGTTTTAGTTGCGTTCAAGCTCTTTCTACACGATCGATATCTAGTTGCATTAATTTACTGCAAAAAAGGAAGAAAAAAAGTGCTAGCCTCCTCTAAACGATGTTTTCTTTAACCATGGGTGGTCTAACTTAAAATTGTTGTGGTTTCAAATTGTAAATGTGGTTTATGGTCAGAACAATCTTAGCTTGCATTTTTTTTTTAACAAAAGAAATATAGACCCAATTCAAACCTATTACAATTAACACCAAACATGATTTTCTTTTGTCTTTTTGCGTGTCTGTGTACGTGTGTGTGTGTGTTTGTGTCGGAATAACATTAGTTACATGCAAGTAAAGAGATATATCAATCTAACTGACAAGGATTGACAATAAAACGAATTTGTGGATGTAAATCCCCCCTTTTTGCTTTTTTTTTTAATACATATGCTCTTCTCACTGTTACTAGCTTACGCCAATTTTCTTTCCTTTTATTTTTGTTTACCAGCAAGTTCATAACTTAACAGGATGAGAGAAATGATAAAATACCTACATGAAATTTGTCTAAGAGCCAAATTTTGCTTTTTGTGTATTTTCTACATATCCTCCAGCAAGATCTCCTGACTTTCTCCTGAGATTAGAGGTGACGGTACTTCTATTTTTGAGCTTGTTCTGCTAATTTTTTACAGTGAGGCATTACGATTTTGATACCACATTTTCTGGGAACTCCTAAATTTATCAAACTTTGAATTCCCTTCATCTCGGAATTAAATATCTTTGGTATTACCGTAGCCTAGTTTCTTCTAAAACTTTTTTGTATTTGTTTATTGAACAGGGCATAAGATGTATTAATATGTATATAAATCATACGTTTCCACCATGGATGAATCAAATATCAATTTATAAGTGCTTTTAGTCCTATAAGGCTAAGTAGACTAACTCTTACTAATAGAAATTTTGCATCCCTATTCGACAGATTACCAGGAGCTAGACGGGGTATTTAGTAAGTTTATGGACTATACCCATCCTCAGCTTCCAGGGGCAAATCTCCAGCATTTTATTGGGGGGGGGGCAAGAGAGGTCCATATCTGGATAGTCAAAGGACATGGGATGTAAAATATTTTTCTCCACATTACTGGGGAGCAACTGCCCCCTTGCCATCCCCAAACGACACCTCTGCCAGCTTCAAAACCTGCCTCTTGGACTTAAAAACTAATTTCAGTTGTACATCCGCACCTCTAATCATTCTTACGTTTCTAAGAGTTTGATGTCATTCCTTATTTTAACTTAAGTTCTTTTTCAGAAGTTACGTTAAAAATACAATATCTTTTCTGCGGTTAGAACGGATATGCCCCCTTTGTAGCTACTATCTTCAAGCTTAATCCTCCCAGTTCTCATTGTGTGTTCACTTTGTTGTTTTTTTTTGCACTATTTAACTGGTATTCATTCAATGAAAAAAAAGAACAAGACTCAGGAGAAATGGAGCCAATCTGGAAGACTAAAAATCTTCCTTCATGGATATCAGATCCCAATCTCCCAAAATGCCTTAATCTCTTGCCAAAACAATCGAAGAAACTGTGACGATACAACTGAACGAGGAATTTTTAAGCTGTTTACATATACTGAATAAGTGTTTTTTGTAATGTTTGTAAAAACAGGTAGCCAAATAAACACGAATTGGATATTTTATGACCTTTCTGCTATATCTTTTTTTCTAAAGATCTTTAAAATTATTTTATGGACCTAGGATAGCGCAAAGTAGCTAGCCCATTTTAAATGATATGTTTTCCTCATCACTAATCAAACTACTCTGTCCAAAACAGACACAAATCAACAACTTAACTTACAATTTATGTCCAAACATTTGGCAGAACATCTATTGAGATTTTTCAAATACACACAGGTTGGCAGTCTTCCTAAACGTTTACATTCTCTGATTCATTATCATTACTGATATCGAGCGTCTCAATGGCCATAGCCAGGATTACATTTTGGAAAGGTACACCTTATTTCTGGGAAGGAGCCCTGGCAGAGACAACTGTTCACAAGTAGTGATCATGAGATAGGAAACAAACTTTTAAGGTTATTTTGTCATGAGACTAAGCCCTTCTTTTGCACCACTCTTAATTTTTTTACTTGTAGTATTGTGGCCTGAAGAAAATTAATTTACATAAACTATTGAGATAAACGGGATAAGGAGAATATGAGAGAAGTTCTGAAATGATGGTGTTCAACGCAGTGCTAGGACTAAGTACAAACAAAAAGCGAAATTTCAAAAAAAAGACATTGGCCACCAAAAAGATAAAGTTCACCTTGCAATGTCAGATGAGGATATAAGTTATAACATTGAAATTTTGAAAAGTAGTACCCCTTTTCCATAAGCATATTTGCTCATTCTTCATTTCAGTAGTTTTACCTTCTGTACTATGTCCTTCAGTACACTTCTCTATATGCTGTAGTGTACTATGGCGATGTTTAGACGTTTGTGCAGGAATGCCACCCGGTTAAAAAACCACTAGATTCTTGAAATAAAATCCCTAAGTCAGCAGATAAATCATGAGATTATTGACTAGAAATCACTAAAAATCACTATAATTATAATGCTCTTTATCTTTGTAATTAATAATGTTTTTGTTCCTTTACCATGTTCTATGGATGCGTATCTACAGCAAGGGGATAAAATTACCCCCCTAGATGTGGAAAAATACCTTTAGATTGATGTTTGTTTTTTCTCAAGCAAAAATTACCCTTGAAATCTTAAAAAATGCCTTTTTGCATTTTATGAGAATAGAACAAATCCTTGCTTCCTCCCTGTATTTTTTCGAATTAATGCTCTTGGCTCATACCCAAATCACTGAAAATTTGTTATCGGTAATCTAGTCGAAATATTTGCTTTTTATTTTTAATTTTTTTTTCCTTGTCGCTCCAAAACCCCAGTTTTTTTCCAAAAAGTATAGAAACTATTTTCTTTTTACCCTAATTGAGCTAGTATAATTATTGGGACACCAGCGACAATTTTGACAATGACCTTTTTATAATTTCATGGAAAAAAAATGCCCCACCCTTCACAAATTTCGATAAGCATCGGTTTTATTGCTTCTAGAAGTACTTTAATTATACAGAACACACCCAAGAAGTAAAAAGTTAGGTTAATCCTGATGAAATAGGCCAAAATATGATGAAAATATAATTCTTAATACTTTAGTTTATATAATGATAATTTGGCCTGTATATTTACACATTAAGGGGGGGGGGGGTAAAGTAAACTAAATCTATCCTTACCCCCACCCTCCTAATGTGCAAATACGTAGCCCAAGTCATATTATTTGTCTTTTTAGCTATGAAACTGGTTTTATAAATCGTACGTTATCCTTCTTATCCTCAGCATATTTTCATCCCCGACATATCATCAAGGGTTGCGTAGGTCATGTTAAATTTAAATGTATAGTTTTGGAACCTTTCAACTATGCTAAACAAAATGGCTATTTCAAGCTTTTGATCGAACAATTTTTTGGGGGAAAAGGGACGTGTGAGGGGGGCTAGTAGCCATCCCATATTTTGGTCCAATAAAAAGGACACAGGAAATGTTAAATTCTTTTCAAATGAACCCTCTCCCGATGTTCAAGAATTGTTGGTTCGATACGATCGGCCCTGGGGAGAAAAATTAACACGCATCCGTAATTTTTCTTCGGGCAAATAATACAAAATTCAACAATTTTGCAGATAGGGGCTTGAAACCTATACAGTAGGGTTCCTTGATATGCCGAATCTAAAGGTTTGATTTTAATTAAAATTCTTTCACTTTTGGTGGGTGCTTCCTTCCTCTTTCAAAAATCAGGCAAATAAGAGAATTTGGAGAATTATTGGAGTTTCGATTATATATTAAAAGTAAAATTTAAATCATTAGGCAATTCCCAGAGTAAATACACCCACCCCACCCCCCGCTTACTTCCAATCGACTTCAATCATCAAACTAAAATCAGTTTAATCTATTTAGTTATATCATAGATCCCATTATAAAAAGCTTTAAGTCCTATTTTTTTTCAATGATTTCTTTTTTTTCATTTAGAAAATTGTATTTAATGTATACCTACCTTCTTATTTTTCAGTGAATCCATTTCTGTTCTATTTGCAGATAAAGAGGGCGCATTCATATCCACCGTTCACTCCACTTTCAAAGGTTTTAACATAAGAAAATCTAATATAGAACTAATAGATTACAGAGAAAAACAAAACCATAAATATCAAGATAAAAATTCGACATAAGGAAATATTGTGAAATAAGAAGTATAGAACATTTTTTTCAATTTTGCGATTAATTAGGTTCGTCTATTATCTTGATGATAACCCTCTGGGGTCTATATCTGGTATGGACGCATGGTGGGAAATCAGAAGTTAAAGGTGGTATATTTGCAAAAATCCTAATCTGGAACACATTGGGAACTGTAGTGAAGCACTATTTTGTGTTTTTTTCATTAATTAGCTTTTTGTATGATTTATTCGATTGAATCTTGAATCTACATGCTATATCGTGAAAAATCACTAGTTTTAGAACAAAATCACAAAGGGTGGCAACCCTGTGTTTGTGTCAATGCTAACATTTGCAGGGTTTATCCAAGCTTCATAAATAATTAGTAGGCTAGTTAGCGGAATAAAAATCAAACAGTTCGTGGTAGTGAACTGTAAGTAACGAGCAACCCAGCTCAATAGCAACCGAAACTCTAAAAAACGGAATTTTGATACCAATAGATACATCAAAAGTAATGGATTTTTATGCTGATCTTAAACATATAAGTTTCATCAAGTTTAGCCTTACCCATCAAAAGTTACGACCCTAAGAATATTTGCCGCGGATTTGAAAAAAGAGGGAACACCCTCTAAAAGTCATAGAATCTTAATGAAAATCCCACCGTCAGATTCAGCATATCAGAGAACCCTACTGTAGAGGTTTCAAGGTGTAGAATTTTGTATTTTTTTTTTTTGCCAGAAGAAATATCACGGATGCGTTTTTATTTTATTTTTTTTTTCAGGACTGATCCTATCAACCCGGTAGTCCTAGAATACCGCGAGAGGGCTCATTAGAATGGAAATTCAAAGCTCCGGTGCCCTTTTTAAGTGACCATAAAACTGAAGGGCAACTAGACCCCCCCCATACGCCCATTTTTTCCCAAAGTCACTCGATCAAAATTTTAAGATAGCCATTTTGTTCGGCATAGTAAAATTTTTAATAGCTATGTCTTTGAAGATGACTTAATCCCCCAGAGTTCCGGGGGAAGGAGACTTATTGGGATTAAGTCCAATAAATTTGGGAATTAGGGAATTATTGGGAAGCATACCGACGTTTTCAAAGGTTACGAGAGAGGATCTTTCCATTGAGGAATTTTTCATGGGGGAAGGGAATTTTCCATGAAGAGGCACCGGATTTCCCAGGATTATTTAAAAAATGGTCATAGATTAAATTTAAAAAAAGGTTTTTTCAACTGGAGGTAAGGAGCAATATTAAATTCAAAACGAACAGAAATTATTACGTATATGAGGGGGTTCGCCCCCTCGTCAATACCTCACTCTTTATGCTAAATTTTCTTGAGCACTTTCATAAGAGCTATTTATTCTAACTAAACCCTTTGTGATTCAGGGTCAATCTTAAAGAATTTAAACAAAATTCGAATTTTAGCATAAAAAGTGAGGTATTGACGAGGGGGCGAACCCCTCATATACATAATAATTTCTGTTCGTTTTAAGTTTTAATGTTGCTCCTTACTTTTAGTTGAAAAACTTGTTTTTTATATAATTCATTTGCAAGAGTGAATCCAAAATACATTAAATTACCTTCCAGAAGTTTAATTTTGCATGAAGAAATAACCTTATTAAATCATATAGAAACGAAACGATTGGAAAAAGAGAGGTTGATCAACAAAATAAGGGAAAATGTGTAATTCTTTGCTTCGGTTATAAAAGGACAGAACTTTTGGGGTATTATCGCCATTTCTTTTGTGGCTTTGAATTAAAGTCATTGGCTGACCTTGCTCTCATAATTCTTTCCTATTGTAATAACCCACGAAACTGGTAGTTATCTTAGTGCTAAGAATAATGATAAAAATTGGAGTTCCTTACCAAGTCTTCAACTAACTGATGCACCGTAAACATCGATACAAAACAAAACATTAATGAACGGTGATTATAGCCTCTGTATTCATTAGGAAAAGATTATCATATTTTCATGCTTTTGATGTCTCCAGATCTTAATTGTTGCTGATTTAAGGGAACCAGCGAACATTATCCCAAGAATTCTACTAGTATTATGAACACGCTTAGGTATTTAAATTGCCAAGGTCGAGACACTGGTGACATTTTTCCCCCGCCAAAGTGTGTTGAAAGCCTCTTAGTCCCCGTTCAAAAAACCCTAAGCGATGTGAGTCATTTTATTATCTCGTCCTGGCCTAACCTCATGTCCTAAATGTCTCCTTTTTCTCTAACTTATCACATGCTATTTAGTATATGCTATGAAGTTATGGGCAAGACCGAGACGGTAAGAATTACTTCTTATAAAAATAAAAAAACTAGCTTCAACAAAATTACCGTATGTAATCCATTGGAATGGAAGTGTGCAATTGAAGTTCTAAATTGCACTCGTAAGCTCATCGCAAATTAAGGTCTGTTTTTTAATTGCCACCTCAACAAAACGACAGAACCCTCTCAATGGTTTTATTGTACCTCAATTGTATATCCCATAATTAAAAGGATTCCTGTGAATTCGGCAGGCTTGTATCTCTTGACTTGGCGTTGTTTTCAAATAACGACTGGAATTTCCTTTAATGCCTGTCGAAGTTGTTCTATTGGGATGAACTGTTAACTTCAATAGCTTTTTAAATGATATTTGTCTCGATATTTCATTTTATTTAAAAAAAAAATTAGTTAAGATCTATGTAAACAATTGTTGATGAATAGGTGGGTTGGATTTAAAGCTATGAGCCATTGCTCCAGTACTTGTTATTTCTAGAAAAATAGAAATATTGAAGCTTAATTTCCATCAAAAGGTGAAACAAGGAGTCCTTTAGTTTTATAGTTGTATCATTAGTTAAACTATGGGATTTATTGGACAGTTAGAAATTTATTACATAAAAAATACATTTGCACCGTATATTTCGCTATTGTTATCATAGTGCGTTAATTTTTATTCCTAACCCATATGAAAATAGTGTCTACATCTAAATCCTCGAGTACTACGTCTCTATAAAATTATTAAATGCCCTACATCCTTAAGCTTCATCTCATTCTTAGTCCAGACCAAGACTATATAAAAACTTGAGACCTTTCATGGAAGATATTATTGCTGAATGCCAATAATACAATATAGCTAAGCCTATTGTCATGTTCATTATAAATATACAAATTAAAGTTGCATCATATAAGAAAAAGAAACGATCAAAAATGGGATTTTTAAGGCCAGAAAAGCCTTTCGAAATATTCGCTTTGTTTGTGTATTCAGTATTATTGTTGGGCCTTAAAAACCCCATTTTTGATCGTTTCTTTTTCTTATTTTATGGCAAGCCAATATGGCTTAAGAAATTAAAGTTGCATCAGTTTATAAACTTTTGAAATAATACTTCTTATCCGCTAAGACAATTTTCGGAAGTTTCTTCGTCGTTTTACCTAGTCTTGATTTTCATGAGTTTATTATTCAAAAGGAATATCCCTTCTAGCGTCAGGACGACAGAAATTACATCGAAACCTGGTAAAGTGCTTTTATTTAGCTTTGCAAGCACAATTTAAGTGTAAAATCCTTGTTCTGTTATAACTGTCATCTAATAATTAAAAGCATAGATGGCGCGCAAACTATTTACGCACACGAAAAATTTGACGAGTTTCTGGGATTGCGTATTCTCTAATTATACGCTATTAGCACGACCCTAAAATAGCTTGATGAGGGATCTGAAGCTACTTAAGGTCTAATTCCCTTTTGGCACTGAAAGGGTATAGAAAAGGACAATCTATATTCCGAGAAAATTACACATCATTTCTTTATGGGAAGTTAAATATGCCCTAGGTGCCTTATCTATAGAGTCTAAAACATCGTTTGGACAGAAAAATAAACAGTAAACTAAAGTATATTCTTGTTTATCAAAATCGTGATCCAGGATTACTTTAAGGACGTTACGTCAGAAAAAATAGGGCTAATAGTCTTTTCGGAAACCTCTCCATTAAGATTACCTAAAGACCGGAAATATACGTGAAAGTTTTAAGTAATGTTTTGGGTCAATTAAAAAAAGAATACATATTCTGTTTTTAGAATAAATTTGTCAATTTGGTCAATTATTGGCACGTTTTTCACATAGCCCCCCCCCCAGATTTTGCTCTAGATCCACCCCTGCAATAGACAGAGTAAACCTTTTAAGTCCCTCCAAAGTATTTTATTTAAAGTGATGGAGTGATGAGCTACCAGAAATAAACTTTAATAACTTCCATTGGTAACAAAATGCCACACGTTCAAAACTGACAAATAAAGTCTATGATAAGTTATATGTCTTTTTCATGAAGGAATTCTTGGATCTAATTAATTAATGCGGATGTTTGATAGCTATACGGCCCTATAAATGTCGTAAGAAATGTAAGACAAAGCGTTGTCAGAACCTTCCTCATCTGCAAAGTTAACAGATTTTGGCACTCTATGCACATCCGTATTTGACAATTTTCGTTTGGTATTGAGTCTTTTTGGATAGTTTGTAATTTTAGATGTTTTGATTTTCCTTGTACTTGTTATTACGCTTTTTATCATTTATTATTTAATTATTAAAAGCTGTGTCTAATTAAAAAATCCAAGGTATTGTATTATAAATTGAAAAATATTTCACTTAAACGTATTAAAGTCCATTTTTTCGTACTCGGAAACATTTTCAGTTTTTACTTGTGTCATATTTTACAGTTCTCTTGTGACAGCAATTAAATGAAAAAAAAAGTTTTTTTTAACTGAAAGTAAGGAGCGACATTAAAACGAACAGAAATTGTTCCGTATATGAAAGGGGCTGTCCCCTCCTCAATGCCTCGATCTTTACGCTAAAGTTTTTTTTTATTGTTTTAAAAAATAGAGTTGTGAGAAAGTGTCAAACATTAGCGGCAAATTTTCTCAGGCGCGTAACTTTTGATAGGTAAGACTAAACTTGTGAAACTTATATATTTGAATCACCATAAAAATCTGATTCTTTTGATGTATCTATTGGTATCAAAATTCCGTTTTTTAGAGTTTCGGTTACTATTGAGCCGGGTCGCTCCCAAACTTACTGTTCGTTACCACGAACTGTTTGATAGCGGTAATTTTTTTTTCTCTCAAAAAGCTGAAATTTGTCATTATATGTGGTGTGCAAGCTACCTGCTGCCGTATTCTTCCTTATTACAACTTTACTAAATTTTGTGTCCACGATCCAGTGCGTCAAATCAGTATTTCACGGATTGGATCGTGGATACAAGGTTTTTATTTTTTGGATGGAACTAGGGATTGAGAGTTTTTTAGATCCTCTACTCTGCAATAGTTTCATTCTTTACTTACTTAGCCCCCTTAGGAGGTTTTTTTTTGGAAGGGAGGGGGTCTCTGACCTTTGATCCCATGTGAATCTTGTTCAAAGATTTAGGATGATAGAATTGGCAAAAAATCGTTTTCTATTAATTGTTTAATATTCGAAATCACCTCTTCACTATATACGTAAAAAAGGGTTGGATTTTCGTTCAAAATATCAGTAAATTTGAAAATTTTTAAATTCAATATCTTTTAAAAAGTGGGATAATAAGGTAATGTTGTCTTCTTCAGGACTTTTGTAAAATTCTGGTCTCACCCCTGCGTAAGTTAAAAGGAGAAAATTTCTGGTTATTTTCTTACCTCTTTTAAGTTTTTCCTTATTCGGGATGCTGATTGATTTTGAGAAGCCGTTTAAATTTAAAAATATACAAGAACAAATGATAAATTTTGTAGTCTTTCTTTAGCTCTAGCATACATACTGTATGCTCAAATGTTCGGCATTATTGATCTATAAGCTTCATCTGACTCCCAAGTATTTCTAATATATCTCTTGTCAACTCCACACTTTTTCTGTTATGTTTTTTGAATGTTTTTTTTTTAGCTTTAAATCAAAGAATTTGCATAAGAATAAATAGCTGGTCAATGATAAATCTGATTAAAGAATGGTGCTTACTTACTCTGAATTACCTACCTACTCTCATTCTAACACAATAATTATTTTGATTTGACCAGGTCTCATTTTTGTGTTACAGATACTACCTATAATATTGAAGATTAGTCATTTTCAAAACTCCTACAACTTAAAGAATAATACAAAACCGAAACTTCTTCATGGAAATCAAGTATTTATTAAAAAAAACTTATTACAGATGGGCTATTCAAAATATTAATCATTGCTGGCCCCAGCCTTTGCTCATAACCTTTTAGACCTTCTTCAAAAAGTCAAGCAATTTTAAAGCAATCCCTGTATCGAACCACTTTTTCTCCATGCCATTGAGACCTCACACATGAAAGGGTCGTATAATACTATTAAATTTACTTTCGGAAAAATTCTATTGAACGCAAACAACAGGGAAATTTATAGAGATTGGAAGTTATTGTCCTAAAATCAAGATTACAACTACGGTATACAAAATACTGTTGTTTCATTTATGAGGGGAAAAAAACAGACCCAGAAAACGGTATACACCCTCGCCCGAGTAAAATACCTCCCCCAAAAAACACCCCCCCATGGAAAATAAGTCTTTAAAAACTTGAGAGTTTTATTTAAATTTTTTTTCAGTAGGGGGGGGGGAGGAATTTTGGTACTTGTGTATTATACGCCCCTCACTCAACTTTACGCTGTGTAAAATTCAAGAACAAACCAGTTTCTTCGTTAATTGTTTTCAGCTTACCCTGAGACAAGACAAAGATGAGTGACAGAATAGATGGGAAATATATAATTTGGGCTTTACTATTAGTAAAAGTAAGCAAAATGACAATTTTTACAAATAAATAAGACACCAACAAAAAGAATATTTAGGAAAATTTATCACAACGATATAGGTTCAAATTACACTCATAATATGAAACGAATTTGCTTATTATCGCTTTGGGACTGACAACACTAATTCTACAAGCATTGACTCGTTATCGTTTTGTTAAATTTATTCACTAACTGCAGACCTGTCAATACTACAACTGTAATGCAAAATCTAATAATATTATTTAACCCTAAGGTAAAGTCGCCGTTAGCGCACTGAAGTAAAATCATTATTATTAACCATTTTAACAATGGTTAAGGGGCTTGAAGGTGTATCTTAGTGAATAAAACATAGGCCTATACCATAACACTAAATAGAATAGTTCTAGGCGTTTACCCCCCGGAAAATACCTCCCGATGAAACCACCCCCGGAAAATACCCCCCGCGGAAAATACCCCCTCCCCCGCGATAAATAGTCCCCGGAAAATATCCCCGGTAAAATTCCCCCCCCCCTGAACACCCCTTCCGTAGAAAATAAGGCTTTCAAAATTTGAGAATTTTATTTGAGTTTTTTTTCGTAGGGGGAGGGAATTTTTGTACTTGTGTATAATGCGCCACTCACTCAAGTTTACGCTGTGTAAAATTCGAGACACACCAGTTTTTTCGTTAGTTTCTTCGTTACTTTAGAAATAAATTTGGGTCATAGATTTGCATATTAGGGGGGGGGGGATACAGTATAACGGGTCTGCATGTAAGTTGTGTTTGGTACAAGTATTCTGCATATTAGATAGATAGATATTGAAGTGTATTTTAAAGCCAACCCTGAACATAGCATAAAATAACATAAATGAAAGGCACAAATAACATAAACTTTGATCAGCAATCATCATAAAACACTTAGATGAAACAGTACATTAACCTAATAATAGTACTTAATACTTGGAAAAACGGTCATTCAAAAAAAATAACACTTAACACTTGGAAAAAAACCACTTAAATGAAACATAACATTTACTTTAGTTTCCGCGGGGAGGGGGGGGGTATTTTCTGTGAGGGGTATTTTCCGGGTGGGGGGGGGGGTTAACACAGGCCACCATATAGACTAGTGCTAATTGATATACTGCATGCAGTTTCTACTTTAACGGACTACTTGGAATAAACAGGTTATTCTACCAGGTTAAGCAAATGAGTTGAACAATTAACAGTCTCCCCTGTGATTTCGATGGATTTTATTTTTCGGTCAGATAATTTGTTTCCCTCGTATAAAAGAACAGGCTTTTCTCGACTGTCCTAGGAAAAATAATTAGCCAATCTTCCTCCCTCTTAAATAAATTTTGAACTATAATAAGTAATAATATTAAATCCTGAATTTTTCATGGGGTTCTCATTTTGTAATAACTAATGGCATTGTCTGTATCGGGAAAGGGGGGTGGTGAGTTGTCTTGGATTATTTTTCTGTTTTTAATTACGTAGTACACAAGAATCCACTGGCGGATCGAGGGGGCCAAGGAGGGACCCCAGGCCCCCCAAGATTTTTCTGTGCCTCACCACTTGTTTTCTTCTGTTTTCCCTCTTTCTTTTTTTAAATCAAATTTGTTAATTTTGTCAATTATTGGCGCACTTGTCACTTTGCCCCCACCCCCTCAAGATTTTTTTGAGGGGGTTAAGATTTATTATTGAGCCCCCTCCCAAGATTTTGCTCTAGATCTGTCCCTGCAAAAAGCAAGTACAATTACAAAAATACACAGAAGCTGCTAAGGCCTAGCTTTTGGTCCAAGGGCAAGACAGTAAAATTGTCGAACGAACAGATAGCAATATCGAAGCAGGCACAACTCAGGACTATGAATGGGATTGCTTGCTGGAGAAGTGCTCAAAGTCGAAAATGTTGAATTTCTTTTGTAATTTCATAAGGAGTTATCTATAGCCAAGGAGACCTCCCCTCATAGATTTTAGACCGTTAACTTTTAAAGTTCAGGCACTAATAGACTGTCAATTTTCCTAATTCGTGGAGTCCCCATCTCTTGAAAATTTAAAGACTGTTAGCACCTTGACCAAAGAGAAGTGGCGGTGTAAAATTATTTTAAAGTCTCCTTGACTGTAGCTATCCACCCACCAGATCTGAGACAGACTTGGGCAGTTTTATGGAAGATAGGGGGGACTCGGAAGTGAGATACCTCTCTAAAATCGTTTGCAGGGTTTAAAATAACAACCTCAAAAGATTCTTGCGATTCTGAGCCGTGGCAATGAAATCCTGCAGTTTGGGCTTAACACATTTTTGCACCATGTTCAGACCTAGCATCTTTATTGTGCTGAGTCAGGACTTACCTAGTTTGCGCATCATGTCAGGATTTATTTCAAGCGTCGCCAGAATTCTGTAAATCGGAATTTTTTTTCTTCTCTTTTTTGAACCAAGTAAGACTTCGTTTGTTTTTTCAAGAGTCAGAGCTTATACTTTATTTGCACTGGGTCAAGGCCTACTTTGTGTTCGTACCAAGTGAAGAAACAGTCCGTTTCTGCACTGAATCCAGACTTAACCTCATTTTGGCCCGACTCAGTCTTAAGCTTGGACTTATCTCGTTTTTGCACTGAGTCAGGACTTTTTTTCTGGAGCAGGAACTCAGCCGTTTTTGCACTGACTCTTTTCACAGCTTGGACTCAACTGGTGTTCGCATCAAGTTAGGACATAACTCCTTTCTTGTGTCGAGTGAGGACTTAGCTTGTTTTAACCTAGTCGAAACTTAACCTTTTCTTGTTTCTAGTCAATCTGTAGCTTGAACCTGACAAAGGATTAGCTTTTTTTTGTTCCGAATCAGGCCTTAGTTTTTTTTGCAAAAAATTGAAATAATTGATCTAACTTGGGAACTCCAGTCTGATGGACCCTCCGCCTCCGCCCCTCTGCATGCGTATCTGAATGAAGCCCTCAAATATTACCCCTGAAGATGCACTTTAAAACCATCTGACTGAACACATTTTAAATTACCATAAGACAATCTTCCTTGAAATTTTGCCTGTGCTTATCCATGTTTAAGATATTTAGTTTGTGGTACGAGCTTTCATAGTATTTGGTAATATTTATGATCTGGAAATGGAGGACCTGGAAATGCATGAAATCTTTCCAATCTTGTGGGAAATTTTTTGAACCTTTGCCATTACATTCCAAACCCAAGTATCTCGCCAATATTTTCTAGGGCTAGATAACAGATATAATTTTCTTTGCTGTGATTTTCAGTTTTGATTAACTTTAAGCAGAAAAGAACAAGCAACTACTTTAGTAAAAGTAGTTTTATATTTGGCTTTATATTTTGGATGAAGTTTGGAATTTTAATTCTTATTCTTATATCTTGGTGGTCTTTTCTCAATATAATAAAAATGTATTTTTGCCTAAGAATCACTCAGGATTTGTTCATTGCAGAGGCGATTAAAAGAGGAGGTTCAATAATTGTAATTGTCTGATTAGTTGGATAGATTATAACTTTGATAAGTAATTATAAACAAAAACTAAAATTAATCTCCCTTGACCAGCTGATCTGGGCTGTTAGTTCATGTTATTTGTCTGACTATAATCGACAACATTTTACGTAGTATAGTGCAGAATACCAATTTTGGGGGAATTAGCTTATTTAAAGGAAGAAACAAAATATGGCAATTGATCACAAATGGTACATTAATGACCCTTCTGTCATAATTGGAGCATGGCTGTAAAATATTCTAATTGACCCCTTTACATATTCCAACAAGCCACTGATGGACGGGGGTAGACACTCAGGGACTTTTATAATGAATAACCCTGAATGAACCCTGAATCACAAAGGCCGTTTAATTAGAATAAATAGCTCTTTTGAAAGTACTAAAAAAACTCTAGCGCTAAGAGCGAGGTATTGACTTGGGGGGTGAACCTCCCTCCCCCCCATATGCGTAACAATTTCTGCTCGTTTTAGATTTTAATGTTGCTCCTTACTTTCAGTTGAAAAAACTTGTTTTTTTAATTTTATTTCCGATCGTTTTTTAAATAATGCCTGGAAATCCGGCGCCGTCTTCATAAAAATTTTCTTCCCCATGAAAAATTCCGTCATAGAAAGATCCTCCCACGTAACCCCGTCCCCTAATTCCTCAAACCAGAAATACCCCCCCCCCCCTGAAAACGTCTGTATACTTTCCAATAACCAATACTATATGTAAACAATGGGCAAAGTTCATAACTTGCAGCCCTTCCCCCGGGGACTGTCGGGGATTAAGTCATCCTCAAAGACATAGTTATTAGATTTTTAGAGTATGCTGAAGAAAATGGCTACCTCAAAGTTTTGATCGGGTGACGTTGGGAAAAAAATGAGTGTGGGATCAATGTTTTTGGTCATTTAAAAAGGGCACTAGAACTTTTAATTTCTGTTTGAATTAACCCTCTTGCGATATTCGAGGACAACTGGGTCAATGCGATCACTCCTGGAAAAAAACAACAACAAATAAACACGCATCCATGATCTTTCTTCTGGCAAAAAATACAAAATTCCGCATTTTTACAGATAGTAGCTTTAAATCTCTACAGTAGGATTCTCTGATACGCTGAATCTGACGGTTTGATTTTTATTAACATTCTATGACTTTTAGGGGCTGTTTCCCCCTTTTTTGAAAATAAGGTAAGTTTTTTCAGACTCCTAACTTTTGATTGGTAAGACCAAACTTGATGCAACTTATGTATTTAAAATCAGAATTAAAAGCCAATTCTTTTGACGTACCTATTGGTATCGGAATCCCGTGTTTTGGAGTTACAGTTACAATTGAGCCGGATCGCTCCTTACTTAGAGTTCATTACCACGAACTGTTTGATAAACAGAGTGGCATAGAGCGCTCTCTTTCAACAAACTTTTAAGCAAATGTAAACTTTATGAGTTCCATTACTTCTGTGTTTACATTTCAGAAGCTTCGTCTCCTACGTGACGGAATTTCTTGACAATTACAAATTTTTTCATTCCCCCTTAATCCCATTCTGCGAGCTCTGAAGTCTTGAGCATCCGACCTGAGCGACTTAAACGAGAGAATGGAGGCGAGAATATGCCATAAAGAAGTTTTTTTTTTGCTAGTTTAAGAGCAAGACTCAAAATAAAGCAAGAATTGGGTCAAGAATCACATAAAGTAAGCTTTTTTTTGTATCTGCCTGTCAACTGGAAAAACAACCAAACTATGAAAGTAAAAAATGCTTCATCAACACGCTGAATATCCAACGACAGGGCATGCATTTGCTAAGACTGCTCGTTCATGCCACCACCTTCATGTTATTTTTTCTTTTAGAATTAGAATAAAAAAGCAAGCTAATGATTAGAAAACTGGCACATTGTGAAGTAAGTGCAAAAAGCCGTACTTTAATGAACTAAAAACACTACAAAAAAAAATTCTAATTTTATTTAAACAGAAAATATGAACAATTGTATAGTATCAAATTTGCTATACCTAACATTCTTTTAGTCAACATAATTAAAAAAAAAAAAAAAAAAAAAAAAAAAAAAAAAAAAAAAAAAAAAAAAACAAACGATGAGTCAAAATTCCATAAATTAATCGAACACACTGTTGAAAGCACTATAGTGGAAGAAAATACACTAAGCTCGGTTAGGCGAACAAAACCTTGTCCATGGTTAGTTTGAAATTTACCCTGCTTAAAACAAACATCTTAGCAAAACTCAAACTATTCAAAATTTAGAGCAGGAGTGAAAAAGAGCTATATAGATTGCTGGGCAAAATTACATTGCCTGCTCAATGAAAAAGATTGATTAGAACATTAAATAAACACGAAAATACTGCAAATCTATTTTATTTTTTCTAATTGGCGAATTTGGAACGATTTAAAGGCCAATCGCTAGATATGTTGAAAATGCTAGAACCGTTTAAAGGAAAGATATTGTTTAAAGATAATTATCCATATGAACACATTTTTGATGACATTTTTATCAGCTGTTGAACTTTAAATTAAAAGTTTAGTAATGATTATTGCTGCGAAAATATTTGAATCTTAGTGAATTGAAGGAGGAGAAATGAAATGGAATGAGGACTGTGAAAGAAATAAGGAAAAAGGATATTTTTTTTTGTTTAAAGAAAGAATAATTTTTTCCCAACAAAATACTTCAGACTTTTTAATTGAATATTTTTTTTTTTTACAATGCTCTAAGAGAGATAGGAAAGCGCTACAAACCATAAAATAAAAGGACAGAATTTAACATATCATTCCGGTGTCAAGAAAAGTTAACAATAAAAAAAATCGAAAAATTAAAATTAAACTAACGAATCAAAACAAAAAAAAATAATGAAATATTGGAATATATCTATAATTAAATCAATCTTAATATTTTGTTATTTTTAGGGTTTTTTCTTCGTTTTTATTCGTTTTATCAGCTGAACATAACGGTAACTATTAAAGGCAATATGTTAGAAATAACAAAACATCTTTTCAACACAAAAAATGACAAATAAATGCTACCAGTTGAATCTGCATTTCAAAAATGTCATGTTAATATAGTAATTGTTTCAATAAATTACTTCGAATTTTATAAAAAAATAAAACAATTAAATAACAAGGGTAACCACAGCCAGTAAAAAAAAGAAGAATATGTAAATATTTTCTTTATTTATTTTATTCAATAAAGGAGAAAGCCATAGGCTTGTGTTCTGTCAAGACTTCTGCTCAACCTTCTTCAATGCAAAATTAAAAGTAAAAATCAGCGATAAAAATCTAGAGGACTTTAGAAAAAATGACAACTTAAAAATAAACGTTGGAACAAAAAGGCCTTTTCTAAGCAACAGTGAAGGAGCAGCTGAAAAAGTAATCTGATAAGATTGGCTATTAAGGAATTGGTTTTATGTACGTCTTTTTTGAACGCTAATCGCTTACCAGTTGGCATGGGGCTATTACAGACCGTACTAAGATCCTATTTTGCGGGGAGAAAAATGCGTAAGATCGGAATTAAAAAGTTAATTGCAAAAGGGAATTAGTTATGGGAATTATTTCATTACTGAGATCAAAATCAACAGTTTTTTTGGGATTCAAAAATATATAAAACTCGTTAATTTTTAAGGTACCCACCACGAGCATGAAAAATTGTGGGGGAAAAATCCCCAAAAGAGCTTGATGAATGTTACGCGATTAAATTTACTGCATCAAGCCCCTAATTGTAAAAATATAGAATTTTGTATTTTTTTTTCTCTCAGGTATGGTCACAGATGCATGTTTATTTGTTTTGTTGTTTTTTTTCCGAGGTTGTCTTTTCCTGGGGAGGTCACATCCAGCCAATAGTCCTAGAATGAGTAAGAATGCTCATTAAAAAGGAAATTGA
Organism: Artemia sp. Kazakhstan ARC1039; assembly: GCA_029168905.1. Taxonomy (NCBI): domain Eukaryota; kingdom Metazoa; phylum Arthropoda; class Branchiopoda; order Anostraca; family Artemiidae; genus Artemia; species Artemia sp. Kazakhstan ARC1039. The sequence continues at coordinate 27,449 of JAQQPU010004550.1, forward strand.
AAATTCTAGTGCCCTTATTTCAGTAGAAAAAAGGTTGCTTACCTGCGAAGAGACGCTTTCTGCCATTTTGTGGCACAAAATGACAAATTGACCCAAAAGATACCAAAAACCTATCAAGCGAAAATTATAAGATAGCCAATCAATTAAAAACTATCAAAAATATCAGCTTTCCAAATTTCCAAAACAGTAATACGTAGCGGTAGCGCATTCGTTCCCAAAAATTCAATTAGTCCAAATAAAATAAACGGTTAATTTAAGCATTTGTTTAAAGCCTCATTCAAAAAAATTGATTCATTTGAGATTTGATAAAATTATGTTGAGTGGTGTATAAATACGCATCAGCCTATAAAATTCCTAAAAAAAAGATTTGTCCGAAGAAATCAATTTTTTTAAAATTTAATCCCTTTTTCAAAAAAGGAAAAAAAAATCCCTTTTCACCAAATAAAAATGAAAGAAAAAGCCTTAAAAACAATAAAAAAGATGACCTTATAATTAATCTTTGACATTTCAACCCCATCCCCTCCTAATAGACATTTGAAGGGATCTATTTTTCAAGGACAATTATCGTTCTAGAAGGAATTATAATATGAATATTAAACTTGAATGTAAGAAAAGGTGGGTCGAAAGTGGGAAACTAGTCTGTTTCAATTTAAGAGTGCCTTAGATCAAACAGCTCGAAATAACGAACTGCAAGTACAGGGCAACTTTTAGCGATTTAAACCGAAGCTAAAAAACGAAGTTTTGGTAACAAAATATGCAAAAACAAAATCCATTAGTCATTCTGGTTTTAAATATAATTTTAATTAATTTTAATTTAATTTTAATAAGTAATTCTGGAATTAGATATAATTCTGAATTTTAAAGTTGCTCGTCATTGCTATTAGAACATGGAAAATTTGCATAGTTCTAGAAACACTAATTGAGCACCCCCCCCTCCCCCCAAAAAAGAGGTTTGCGATATTGATGTAAATTATCTATCATTAAATATATGTGAGAGCCCTAAGCTACTATCTGCAAAAAGAGTAACTTCTCAGTTTTTATGAATCGACTAATTATTCAGATGATCACGAATTTAACCTCTGATATCCCACCAGTAAGAAGAATTTTGAATTGGAATAAGAAGTATTTTCAAAGTACTATAAATCTTTATTGTAATTAGAAGGGGGTTGAGGAGGGGGCAGCTCCCTTCACATACGGAATAATCTAAGTGTATTGCAATTTTTAATGCTGCTCTTTGCTTAGTATTTATTTTATTCAAATAAGGAAAATACAACTAAATTTCTATTCAAAGTCCATTTTTGATACCAATGAATACATCAAAAGAATCAGATTTCAATGCTGATTTCAAATATATAATTTTCAAGCTTAGTCCTACCCATCAAAAGTTACGCGCCTGAGAAAATTTGGCTGATTTTTGAAGAAAGGGAGAAAGACCCCCTAAAAGTTATAGAGCCTTTATGAAAATCACACCATCATATTCAGCGTATCAGAGAACCCTAATGTAGAGGTTTCAAGCTCCTATCTACAAAAATGTGGAGTTTTGCATTTTTTGCCAGAAGAAAGATCACGGATGCGTGTTTATTTTTTTTATTTTTTTTTTCCAGGGGTGATCGTATCGACCCAGTGGTCCTAGAATATCGTGGGAGGACTCATTGGATCGGAAATGAAAAGTTCTAGTGGCCTTTTTAAGTGACCAAAAAGAATGGAGGGCAACTAGGCTCCCTCCCACGCTCATTTTTTTCCCAAAGTCACCTGATCAAAATTTTAAGATAGCCATTTTGTTCAGCATGGTTGAAAATATGATGAATACGACCTTTAGGATGAATTAATCCCCCGAAGTCCCCAGGGGGAGGGCTGAAAGTTATGAACTTTGCCCAACGTTAACATATAGTATTGGTTATTAGGAAGTATTCAGGGGGGATTTTTTCTGGTAGTAGGGGGATGGGTGGGTTGGGGGTTATGTGGGAGGATCTTTCCATGAAGGAAGTTTTCATGGGGGAAGGGAAATTGCTATGAAGAGGGTGCCGGATTTCCCAGCATTATTTAAAAAAAAGAACAGAAATTAAATATAAAAAAAACAAGTTTTCCAACTGAAAATAAGACGTAACATCAAAACTTAAAACGAACAGAAAATATTACGTGTATGATTGGGTTCACCCCTTAGTCAGTACCTCGCTCTTTAAGCCAAATATTTTTTAGTACTTTCATAAGAGCTATTTATTCTAAATAAGGGCCTTTGTGATTAAGGGGTCATTTTTAAAGAATTGGAACAAAATTCGAAATTTAGCTTAAAGAGCGAGGTATTGACTAGTTATTAGCGAGGTATTAGGGGGCGAGCCCCCTAATATACGTATTAAAAATATATGAATATAGAAGTTCGTTACGTAAGTTAATTCGTAAGTTACGTATATTTATTGCTAATAAAAACGTTCTTAAATAAAATTAAACAAGTTTCGAGAAAGCCATTTAACCAAATAAAAGTAAAAATTTTTAAAGTATAAATTTTGTTTTAATAATTCATGCACGGTGTGCCAAAATCAAAACCTGCATCAATTCAAAAACGTTCAAAAATTAAATAAAAAAAACAAGTTTTTTTTAAAACTGAAAGTAAGGAACGACGTTAAAACTTAAAACGAACAGAAATTATTCCGTATATGAAAGGGGCTGTCCCCTCCTCAACGCCTCGCTCTTTACGCTAAAGTTTGATTTTCTCACAACTCTTATTTTTTTTAAACAATAAAAAACTTCAAAAGTGTAGTTTCTTTATTCAGCCCCTTTTACCTCTAAAGAGAAAACAGGGGAATTAAAAAACAGTTTAAGACATAAAGCTATTAATGGGTTCATGATAAAACCAACACAAGGTTTTTTACTAAATCAAATGATTTTGAGAGTCTCTTTTCCTTTCTTTTAAGTTAAGACTGAGTTTAAATTGTTTTATAATTTGGCAACATAGTATTTTCAGAGGAAACAAAATTATAACGATTCTTCTTATATACGGAGCCAAAATTTATAACATTTTAAAAGACGCTAGCGCCTGCGCCAGAATTTTCTTCTTTTGTCCATGTTTCTGGGACAGGGGATAAAAAAAAACTTACGAATTATAAAATCATTGCACGAAAATATTGAAAGATGAACCATTGAGATTTGAAATATAGAACCATGAAGATTTGGCGGATGAGGGAGATCGTCCCCAACCAATTGCCTTTGCAAGCTTTTTTTTGCAAGGAATATTATTGAAAATATTGTACCATAGATATTTGGCGGATTCTTTATTCAGTCACCTTCTTTACCTCTAAAGCGCTCTAAAGAGAGGAGGTAATTCTTCATTTTTATTTGTTTGTAAAGTTTGTCTGTTTTTTTTCCCCCTTGACGATAGCTGAGTGGAGGTCTCGTCTGACACATTTCTATTTACGTTCTTTCTTTACTGGACGCAAATCACCTTGTTTCCCTCCGTGTTTTTTTTCTATTATCGTGCTTACTCTGTTTTGTCTTAGTAGTTATATGCTTATTTGTTTGGAAACAAATTCGCCACAGCGTATCAGCCTAGCCTCTGGAACTGGGATGTTGTAAATATGACTCATTCACTGTTTTAATTTGGTTGAAAACCTCAGAATTTGCGTGCGTAAGTGGTTTAGCCACATTCGGACAAAAATCGTTTTTTCTTGGCAAAAAACAGCAAAATCAGGGACTTTCCTGTGGCGCAATCTCACTGGTAGCTGAAATAGAAATCAAGAGTTTAGAATTTATGTTCCCATGAGACTTCTCCTAATATTCTATGACCTTGACACTGGTAACAAAAAAATACAAAAAAATAAAACACTTTTATGACGGTTCTTTTCCAGAAAAATATATAATTCTATATTTATCTTGATACCGAATCAAACTTCCCAGTTCTTTTTTGTGTTTTCTTTTTAGCTTTTAATTTTTCTTTCCAAGGATGATAAGAATATTCTCATGATGCCAACTTTTAAAAAGAAACTTTAAACTTAATAAGTTCTACATATTCAAAATCGACTCCAAAAGTGAAAGATGTTATTATTCTGATAAAAATGCCGTTTTTAATTGTCTTCAGTTTCAATGGACAAAAATCCTTCATTATTTTACAGTTTGTTACCAGGAAACGGTAAGTTATCCTTTCATGATGATTAGGAGCAAATGAATAAATGGAAAATGTTTTGCTTCAACAGTGATGCGAAAGACAAATTTTGATTCCACCAAAACGTAATTATTTTAGAATAATAATTTAGTGTAGCACTATACTCAGGGGTGTCTTTTGGGGAAGGCAAGAAGGGGCAGTTGCCCCCCCCCCCAAAAATGGGGGGGGAAAATGGTTTATACACCCCCGGCCCTTGGACTATCCGGAGATGGACCCCTCTTGCCCCCCCCCCCAATAAACACGCTTGGGATTCGCCCCTGACTATACTTATTGCGGCAGACGTCTCTAAAGCCAAAATGTTCACTTATTATCTTCCGTAACTTCTCAAGCTGTAGAATAATCAAGTTTACAAGTTAATTCCATTTCAGATTTCAACTGTGAAGTACCAGAATTTATTGTTTGCATTTACTAACGGAAATTTCATTTAATGCCCCAATGTATTTTGTATGTCATTATGCCAAGCAAATCCAATGAACATACTCATTTGCATAATTTATAGCTTAAGTGGTCCCAGGCGCTTGAAGAACAGTTGGGATAAATTGGAATAGCCAATAGAGTTTCCCGTTTCTTAATGCTTTGCCGTTACGATTTCTAGCTAGATACAGGGAAATCAAATTGAATTGTCTTTTGGTCTTAATGTGTGTTTTTCAGATAATTACAATAACATTCAGTGTGCTATGAAATGTACGTTTTTTCTTAGATTGGTGATGCTTAAGACAAACTAGTGTAACTAAATTTTGTGGTGCCATCTCTAAAACTCTATATAACCAACAATGACTAATCATAACAATTTTAAAATAAAAAATTGGCTACCATACGCATACAGTGTCTAAATAATGGAACTGTATTTTAGTGGGGACCAGGGGTCGCTCCCCCTCCAAATCAAAAGAGTTATGTAGGCATAATATATGCCAAAAGTGAGAGATCCTAAGAAAACAGAGTAAACATTTTTCTTTTTTTCAATATCGACCCTTCGAAAATTTTGGGCCTTTACCCCCGCCCCAACCCAGAAAAAAAGAGTCTTTCCAGGTTCTGGCCCAAGGGAGGGAGAGGAAATAGTCCTAAAATTGTTCTATGTTTAAAACATTTGGCTTTTGAGAACGAACATCCTATGTCCCAAAATACCTCTTCCGATTTTTATAGAGAAAAGAGAATGGCCGTTTGGACCAATTTTTAATGGGTAGATTAGTCGCCCAATCTAGTTTAAGAATCAATAAAGACACATTATTACACAGATATACAGGAAGGTGACATTTGATAAAATTGTTTAATTTACTGAATACGTATCTTATATTTTTTCTTACTTCGGAAAGGAATTCAGAAGTTGCCAAATGATTAACAATTACAATGTTTAAAAAGAAGTGTTCATGACTTGTAATCAAGGATAAAAAATAGAGAAAAATTATAGACAACAGGGGGGTTTAAAAACAGTTTAAGCTATAAAGCTCCTAATGGGCTCATCATAAAACCAATATGAACATTTTTTATTAAATCAAATTAATTTGAGAATCTTTTTCCCTTTCTTTAAGTTAAGACTGAGTTTAAATTGTTTTATAATTTTGCAACACGGTGTTTTCAGAGGAAATAAACTTATAACGATTCTTCTTGTATACGGAACCAAAATTATACAATCTCACACCATCAGGGGACAAATCCCTTCGGGAAGCTTCACTTTGCGCCGAAAGATAGCGACTTTTGTTTTGGACTCACATTTACAATTACTTAGACTATCAGTCTTGGCTTTTTTCTACAATTAGCCATGTCTTGAAGCCTACTGCAAAATACGTAATTTTAATTCAAAATCAACGGACTAAATATCAAAAAGTCTTCAAATTCTTTAAAAACATTTCTTATTCAAATTCTGTTTCTGTTAAGAAACAACTTGTTGATTTGACTTCGTTGATTGGTAGAGTAAATGTGAGTCCCACAAAAAACAGAGAAATTTAAAAACAGTTTAAGCCATAAAGCTGCTAATAGGTTCATGATAAAACCAATATCAAGGTTTTCTACTAAATCAAACGATTTTGAAAATCTCTTTTCCTTTCTTTTAAGTTAAGACTGAGTTTAAGTAGTTTTATAATTTTGCAACATAGTATTTTCAGAGGAAACAAACTTATAACGATTCTTCTTATATACGAAGTCAAAATTTCTAACATTTTAAAAGGCTCTAGCGCCTGCGCCAGAATTTTGTTCTTTTGTCCATGTTTCTGGGAGTTGGGATGAAAAAAAACTGATGAAATATAAAATCATTGCACGAAAATATTGAAAGATGAACCATGGAGATTTGAAATATTGAACCAAGGAGATATGGCGGATGATGGAAATCGTCCCCAACCAATTGCCTTTGCAAGTTTTTGTTTGCAAGCAATATTATCGAAAATATTGCACCATGGATATTTGGCGGATGATGGAGATCCTCCCCAACCAATTGACTTTGCAAGCAATATTACCATGGATATTTGGTGGATGATGAAGATCATCCCCGACCAATTGACTATGCAAGCTTTTTTTCGTCAGTTAGTTTTAAATTGCAATTACGCGGTATTTAGAACACAAAGTAATAAAGTAGGTAAATAAAAAGTATTGTTTAATGTAATCCTGCTCTTACGTCTATTTAACTGAGAGACTTGAGCAAAAAATATATATATTTAGTCCTTCAAGAACTCTGCTAAATTTGAAGGTTTCGGTTTTCAATGGTATTTGCTCTGTTTCGTTTTCCTGTCTGGGATTGGTAGATTCAAAGCGAATTTGGCTAGCAATGAGTTGTATCGATAAAAATTTGGCAAATAGAAGCTTTGATTTTAATTTTAAACACCTTCGTAAAAAAATTAGATTATAGGGAAGGCCACAATCCAGGGGATAGGAGGTTTGAAGCCCCCCCCCCCCTCTGCCTGCCAGAAATGTTTGTCCGACTCGTAAAAACGTAACAAAAATGAATATAAATAAATTTTTGCTGTGTTTTTAAAGTTTTTTTTTAATCCCCCCCCCTGAAGAAAAATCCTGGATACAGCCCTAATTATAGGATCTCATAATTTTATGTCATCTTCGACATAAATAAGCCCCAGGGGAAAAAGGCTGAGAGAGGGGATCGGAATCCCTCTAACTATATTAAAAGTGTCACTAGAACATGTAACGTCTGTTTCGTAAAATCCGCTTGTTAAAATCGAATTGTTTTCGAACTTCCATAGAGTTCTAGTTATTATTATTGGCAGGCTTCAGTCTTTACTTACGATTAAATAAAAAAAAACAATTTTTTTTAACTGAAAGTAAGGAGTGACATTAAAACTTAAAACGAACCGAAATTATTCCGTATGTGAAAGGGGCTGTTCCCTCCTCAATGCACCGCTCTGTACGCTAAAATTTGACTGTTTCTCTTTTTCTGTGATTCTATGACTTTTAGGGGGTGTTTCCCCCTTTTTGAAAACAAGGTAAATTTTCTCAGGCTCGTAACTTTTTATTAGTAGGACTAAACTTGATGAAACTTATGTACTTAAAATCAGCATAAAAATCCGATTCTTTTGGTGTATCTATGGCCTAAATATAAAATTTTGAAAGTGGGGAAGAGACGAGTCTAATGGGCCTTTGTTTATCAGTATTATAGGATTAGGAAAGTGTCTTGAGTTTGACATTTAACCAATCACATCCTCCATTCGCGCGAAAGCCTAAATTTTCCCTATTTCTGGGCGCTTCCTACGAATTTTATCGCACAAAAGCTATTTTTCATTACTGGATTTCCCTCTTGAAAAAATTCTAGCTTACGTACCTGCTTTAGGAAATGCTCTAATGAAGGTCTAACGACCTTATCCTTACCTTCAGCAAAGATGTTGGTATCCCAACAAGGAATATAGGGTCGTTTTCGTGTGCCACCTAAGGGTTCCTTACCTCAATAGGTAGTTTTAACTGTACGTCTTTAACTGTAACTGTATGTTTTGGCTATTATATTTATGAAAAATAGGTTTATAGTCCGATTCTAAATTTGAGTTCTGTAATAGCTAGGTGGAAAAATTTCTTACGCCTTTTTCCCGTTTATTTTTGGGTTAAAGACTTCTCGTTAATCTTTTCTGAATAACAATATAAATAATGCCTATCACCCTCTTGCACAACTATGAAGGTCAGTAGCCTTATACATCACCATCATATTTCTATCTAAAATTAAAAGTGACCTATTTTTTCTAGTGTATTCCTCGAACAAAGTATATAATATTTAGCTATTGATGTTAACTTTTTAAAATGCAACTCGCTGCCGAATATGTAAACTAACCATAAAATTGTTATAATTAGCAATGAATAATTCACCAGCAATAGACCTTCTCTTTCTGAATCCAATGCATTGCAAATATTTGAGATAGTTTAGTTCATGGGTGGTGAGTGTCTCCGGGATAGTCTCCACAAGAAGATGTCATGATTAACGCTGCGTTTCAAAAGAAGCCTCTCTTGTGCTAACAGGCTACAAGACAAGCTGAAATATGGCTGTGTCACTATATCTGCATAATTCAACCCTTTTCTTTACTAAAGATAGCATTGCTCATCTGTCTAACAACAGTGCTGAAAAGCAATAAACCCGACCCTGTATAAGCGAATATAAATTTGTTACCTTACTGAACGTACTTATATAGTCAATCGGAAACATAGATAAAATAATAAGAGTTTTTGTAATTGTTTTTGGAACGCGATGATTAATATTACCCATGTTGAACTACAATTATGAGCATAATTATAGTCTAATATTATGGTTGTGATCACAACTTTCGTTTACTCTTTTTTTTTACAAAAAAAATATATAATTACCAAGCAAGGCCATATCCATAAAAGAGGGGGTTACGAGGTTTGAATCCCTTTCTGAATTTCTTGTTTTAACTCGTAAAAACGAAACAAAAAGTAATACAAGCAAATTTTTACTAGTGTCTAAAGTTTTATTATACCCCCCCCCCCCCTTCCAAGAAAAAATCATAAATGTGACCTTTTTACCAAGACTAGTGAACAAATAATATAGCAATAATTTGGAGTTTAACTTCCGTATTAGTAAATAAACATGTGTAGGCTATAGGATAATCCACAAAGTTTATAATAGTTAGTGTAAAAGAATATTCAATTTGCCTGATTTTACAATTGTCATTTACCATCGTTTTTGATCATATTTCATTTGATTTCACTGGAACCCCAATATTTGAATAGTATATTTTGAATTTTTGTTGTTCACGATTTTTTTTTAACAGCTATAAGGGGGCTATGAAAGATTGATGTATTAAAAAATTATTTAGGAAGGAAATGATAAACTTCTTGCAGTTTGAGTGAATAAAATTCGAAGAAGAGATTATAGCTACTACAGTTTAAGGGTTGACAAATGCTGGAAAAGGGCCTTGAAGATTGACCAGGAAGCTATAGTATTTGGGTATAGCTTCCTTTAGTATTGGATTGTAAGATACCCCAAAAATTTAATCTGTTAAGTAATAACTGCTTAAATTTAAATATTTAACCTCATCATGAATTTTTCTTAAAGCTGAATTATCACATTCTTTTAACGATCGACTTTTGCAGTGGTGCCAACTCACAAAAAATTTAGTAAGGGAAAGGGGCAATATGTATTTTTCAAATCTGGAAGACAATTTTCTTTGACTTCTCTAGAGAAAACTACCAAAAATGATGTTTTTCAATGAAATAGCAACATAGATGTATTTCTTAGGATCTAGGGGGAAATTAGGAGAGACGGTAAAAATTTCTCCTGCCCCATCCCCATTCTCTTTTTAGTTGGCAGCACAAATATAAATATTCATATTTGACATGGTGATTACTTGAAATTTCTATGTGAGTGTAGGTGGTTCATAAACATAGTAATTAGCTTTAAATTGTAAAGAAGTTAGTAAGACCAACTGAAAGGTGAAATGGTAGGATTAGAAGAACAGGACAAAAGTATATATTCAAATGCAATTGTGATTAAATTGTGATAAAAAAAAATTTAAGAGACAGTCTAGCTAGCGGTGTTTATGCTGTAAGCCCCCGTTACCTTAAATAAATGTGCAAACAAGTGTATACTAATATAATGGCAAAGACTTACCTTTATACCCCCCCCCCCTTAAGGGACTAAATTTCTCCTGACCTGGAATACTGGCAAACCCTTCTTCTCAAATGAATGTCGATATTCCAGTCATCATTTGGCTTAGATATACTCTTAAAACTGTCAAAATGGTTTACACCCCCTAAGCACATGTACGTGTATGTACATGTGCGTACATAAGCATATGTACGTAGCTCATGTAGCATTATCAGTTGAAGCTGTCAGTGGGACACTTCAGCAAGAAAGCAATGAACAAGATATACAGTTATATCCGTTTGTTATCTAGATTAATAAAATACCAAACGAAGAAATAGCATCCACGTATTTTCCTTTATGTATGCAACTTAAATTACTTATAATTTTATATTTATGAGTAGACTTATGATGGCTATTTATAATCCATAAAAACTTTCGTCTTTTAAAAGAATGTTATTTCACGTTGCCCCTTCAAATAAATGTAAAGAGGGGTACGCTTTATCAGGGATAATGGTCAATGTCTAAGGATCGAATTTCTAGTATTAAACTTGAACGTAATGAAACGGGGGTTCAAGGAAGAAATGGTAATGCTCTTTTACATTTAAGAGAGCCTTACATCAAACATCTAGCAGTAACGAAGTGTAAGTAATGAGCAGTAGCGTCGTTTGGGGGTGGCAGGGGGGCAGTTGCCCCCCCCCCAGAAAAAAAAATTAGAAAAAAGATTTTCTATAGCCCATGCCCCTTGACTCACTGGATTTGGAAGTTTTTGCCCCCTCAATAAAAATGCTGAAGCTACGCCCCTGGTAATGAGTTCCCTTCAAAAGAAACCAAATTTTAAAAACGAGATTTTAAACATAGAATAGGCAACAATAATATCTATTATTCACGCTGATTCTTAATATGCAAAATGTAATAATTAAAAAACTGTCCTTTAAAACCTGATACAACATGAAACTTTCATAATTTTAGGAATAAGAATGAAACTTCAACAAAAAGGGTGCGATTAATCGCGTTTTAAAACAAGCAAGTAACATAACAATACAAATTGAACAAAGTTAATATATAAATGCTGTATCTTTACCTAACTGTCTTAACCTGCCAAAAAACAATAGAACTAACTGAAACAAATTGACAGATGACAATAAAACAATTTTAAAATAGAAATGAAGATCCCACTCCGAGGTTTCCTGAGAAGTAAAAAAACATAAATTGCTGTGCTTTTTATTAAAAAACAAGTGCAAACAAAATTAGCATTGTTTAAAAATTATTGGGAGGGGGACATTATACCAGAAACTTGTGTTGCAGGTTGATAGGGTGGAGTTGGGGTCATGGGGACTCGTCCCGACAGAAAATAAAGTCAATCTATAAGAAAATAGGAGATTTTTTTTTTTAATTAGAAATAATGGGATTTTGTTTGAGCACTTGGGCCTAACAGCTTCCTTACGCATGTGCTTCTCGTCAGCCATTTTTCTCCTTTTTCCCTGAATATACTCCCTCTAGCCAAAATAAACAATACAAGTTAGGTCTAGCCTTCCTTAGCAAATAAGTTAAGGCATTAACCTATCAATTCAGAAGGGTAAGAGCCAAAAATTTTAGGAGAATTACTGAGGAGAGATTTTATAATTCAGTTTTATTATTATTCAGAGATTTTATTACTATTTCATTATTCAGAAAGACTCTCTATTCTAGGTATATAGTTTGGTCATTTTGAACCTAAGAAAGGGAGGGAGCATGACTTCACTGGTAAACCCTCAAATGGCAGTTTTTACCATTCCTCATTATAATTTATTCCTTTTCATTATATCAATTCCGCTTAAAGCAGTAATTAATTTAAAACTTCTACCAATATGTTTGCCTCTTGTACATCAAACGCAGAGACAGTTTTATTTATTAATATCATCAATTAAAAATTTCAATGTTAAAAATTGCGACCTTATCGTGATCTTAACCATTAATAAACAATCACACCAAGGAAAATGAACGAAACCACAATGTGTAAAATAATATATCAGAAACACTTATTATTATTTTTTCCCTAAACTACTTTTGATTTATTATCTCAAAAAAAAAAGAAAACCGGAGCCGAATAAAGTTTATGGCTTGTTCCCGCCCATCGCTTTAATATCATGTAAACAGATGAAGTTCTCTTAGTTTTATCAGCAGGAGTGATTATAAAATAACTGGAATATTTAACTTATATACTGAGTTTGATGTTCTATACACTGACGAGGGCAATTTTCCCAGGGAAGTTTGTTTAACTGCAGAGAACACTTGCAAAGCAAGAGGTATAGTAAAAACTAAAGAGATAAAAGACTTTACTGCTTACTGCTTTTTTTTGGGTCTCAGTTCATAGATGTTTTTTTTCCTTTCTTTTCTCTCTTTTTTTTGCACTTTTTTTTATTTTCATGATTAGAGATTGGTCATAATTTGGTTGTTATTTCCTTTTTTTGTTTGTTTTGTTCGTTTGTTAAGCGTTTATTGCATATGTGTTCGCCAAGTGTCAAGTGTTTTTATGTCTTTCTTTGGGCAGCCACTTGGATTAATGTTATGTGTTATATCATTTTGTAATTAAATGAATTGAACTGAAAAAATTGAACTGCAAATATGAAAACTGTTTGGTAACATGTGATATTACTGGCCAAACAGAAGGAAACACGTAAATAAAATAAAAGTAGTATCATTAGATTCCTTACTATATACCCTTTCGAACTATAATATTCACTTTTCTGACGATGTAACCCACCCCTTCTCCCTAATGGTACCAGATATAGTCCTCAATAACATACCTGGTCATTGTTGGTCATCTTGTGAAGTATCACATGTCTTGTTTGTTAATGGGTCTCTTGCATTCTTGGCCCGTGATTAGCATTCGGCCCAAGTGATTGCAAAAGAATGGAGTCAAAAAAATGCTGTTTAAAAATGATTTTAAAATGTGGATGACAATGGAAGGAAATAGGATAATCTGATTAATAAGAACATGCCGCATATTATAAAGTAAGAATTTCATTGTTTTGGGTTTTCTTTTTGTTTTGAATATATCCTAGGGCTATTTCTGGAATTATCAGGGGGTAGGAAGCATTGTCACAATCAAAAATATAATATTTAGGAAGAGCATAAAATAATAAATTAAATAGTACTACTGGGATTTTATTAACGTGTTTCCTTCTGTTACGCTGCTAATATCCCTTCTTAGCAAATAATTTAGCAACAAAGTTCACCAAGGCAGGTAGCCTACTAAGCCGACATGGTATTCTTATCTATTATCGTTTTAAATTTTATTTTATTTATCTACTTTTTTTTAATAGCCAAGGGTAAGTTTCTCTTTCAGCCATTGGGGGCTCTAGACCTTATCGGGGGGCAGACGCCCCCCCCCAGTTTATCTGAAATCTGACATTAAATTCCATTTATTTTTTCTTTTAAACTTCAGCGTTGTACCTTGTCCCCCCCCCGCCCACACATAATGAGGTCTGTAACAGCTACTGCTTTCAGCCAATTAATTGTATAGGTTAAAATAAGATTATGGTCTTCTTGTGTGAAATTTGTTTAGGTGACGCATTATTCTGAAGAATAAAGACTACCCTGAGATTAAATTCGTTTAATAACAAACAATTTCCCTCCCCTGTTGGTCAGGAACCCTCTTTCGAATTTCTGCCTAATTCTCTCAAAAGAACCAATGCTGACTTCTTTGTGAATACATATTTAAATGTAATTACTGCTTAAGGGATAATTCTAGAGACTTCTGATATTTCTAATATTTCTAGAGACTGTGGTGAATTAAGTGAATGTCTTAACAGTGTATATGTTGGAGGAACGCTCATTGGTGTCTACCTCAGACCAGCTTGCGAAGTAGTTTGCGGCTATAAAGACATTTGCTAAAAAAGAATGATTTGATTACCATTCTATTTAAAACCTCTTATGTAATTGTTACAATCAATGTAAAAAATGAAGTATTCTGTAATAGTTGATTATAGGAGTAAAAAACAATGGTCTTTCCCTTACTTGGTCCTCTGCATAATTACTATAATTAAGTCATTTGTGTGCAGGTCATAACAGAAAGATATATGAGGTCTTGCTGCGTTTAAAGGTGAAGATTTTTTAGGCATAGGCAGGGATAAAAGCTATGCAAAATAAGTAGTTTGGTGTTGTAAAATTGTATGCCTTCTAAAGAAAATATGAGGGATTTGGATTAGAAGACAAGTTATTTTGTTTCAGAAGACAAGAACTTGTAAAAAGGGTAAATATTTTTAAACTGTGTACAATAAAGGAAATTAATTCTATGTTGAGTTAAATTTGCTCTAACCTAATTAATTTAATCTCGTTTAAGAAAATTTAATGAATAAGACTAGTAAATTAGGATGTGTCTAGTATAGTAAAACCAGAAATAGGCACAATAAAAGAAGGTGATGTAAACAACAATGTTCAAAGCCAAGGAAAATGACTAAATTAAAATTGTGAGATGATGCCATTTTTTGCCAACAACAATTTTCTTCGTGGATTTAAACATGTTGGTTGTAGTTTTTTTTGTTACCTGGTACATTATTTACATAGACTAAAATTACCTCACTTATGTTAAGTAATTTCTAGTCATTTGTTTCTAGTCAGTAATTTTCTAGTCAGTCTAGTCCCACTTTCTAGCTCAATCTAGTCATTTATCGTTGTTCTATTCCCAAATATTAAACTCCAAAGCCTGGAGGAAAAAAAAACAAGGTCAGAACGTCTTTTGTTTCAATTTGCTTCCCAAATTAGCTTTATCATTGTCTTAATTATTGCAATAACAAAGTAGCCTTTAGAAAGTAGTAAGTTTTCCCTAAAATTAACTTCAGCGCCTCTAGAGACACTCTAGTCCTTCAAGAAAAATATATGAATAATTTCTTTTATCTCAATCCGTAAGACTTTCTTTGTCCTTAAATATTGAAACATCCGCTCAAAATTGAATGGTACTAACGACAATAGCATTTTCAGTCAAACTTAGGTTTGCATTGATAATTCTGTATAATACGCTAGCTTCAGTGAGCCTAGCCAAAAAAAGGACCCCCATCACCACAAATGTGGGAGACTAAGTAGAACTCTACTTTCTAACCCAGTTTTGTTTAACAAAGCTGTATTTCATTCGTTAAATTCCTTCCCCTAAATGACTCAAACCACTTTTGAAATGCAATCCTTGCTAAAGCACTGGTCAGCTAGAATATTTACGGAAAATTTTTTATGCAAGCATACGAGGAAACTCAAAATACAAATAGAAAAGTAAATTTTTGAGTCAACAAAAAATCTTTTATGATAAACATAGTGTTTTCCGTCTATGTTTGTTTTTTCTTTTCAAGAATATAAAACAAATAAACTAGTATAATTTTTGAATCAAAAGTACAAACTATTTGCATTATCCTATTCGTCTAAAAAATAGAGGGTCATCTTCATAAATCAATTAACTAGTCTTTAAGCCCCACTCCCTAAAATAAAGCTGAGTTGGTAACAGACAGTCTTTACTGAATATATACTGAGACGAATTTCATCTTGGATTTTATTCCTAAAGCTTAGGGTATTCGGCTGAAAGAAGCTTTCAGCAAGTTTGTCTAATTAATATCCTGGTAATTTACAATCATCCATTTTTTTTAATTAGCAGTTTTTACAGTGTTAAATAGTGTTTCCAAAATATGGCGTATAATCTTTAGCAGGGACGTACGCAGGGGGGGGACTCCGGGACTCCCCAAATCTCACGATTTTTTCATTTTCCCATAATTTTCTGATTTTTCTCACAGAATAATGGGTCTGAAGGATTTGGACCACCCCCCCCCCCCCCCCGAAAAAAATTCCTGCGTACGTGCCTGATCTTTAGCCTATTCTCCTTTTTCCATTTTTTAACAATTTATGCTTAATTTATTGTCCATAAAAACTAAAGAATAAATAAACAAAGTAAAATCGTGTGATTGCACAGCATCTGGAATTAGCTTAAGGCGTTTATTCGAAATTTATTTTTGAATTATTTGTCGTATCAAAACTCATAAAGAGCTCTTTTTTGCCTTGGTATATATATCCCTACAAAGGGGAATGGAATGTGATCTGTCCCACGATATCACACCAGGCGTAATTTGAAAACAGGGGTGGATCTAGAGCAAAATATCGGGAAGGGGGTCAGTGTGACAAGGGCGTCAGTGAGCAAAATCTTGGGGAGGCCAATGTGACAAAGCTGTCAATAATTGACAAATTTGTTCTAAAAAAGAAAACAAAACAGGAAAAGAGGGCGCCAGAAAAAATCTTGGGGGACCCCCCTCCCCCTGGATCCACCAGTGTTTGAAAAACTAGTAAAAATCACTTTGGGCTTTTTCCTAACACTCTCCTTTAAAAAATCTTTCAGTACCTTAAAAGGATCAGAGTTATGTGTACCCATATGGTTCTATTCCTCGAAATTAAATTAAAAAAAAACACAAGTATTTTTAACTGAACGTAAGGAGCGACATTAAAACTTAAAACAAACAGAAATTATTCCGTATATTGAAGGGGTTGCTCCCTCCTCAACGCTTCGCTCTTTACGCTAAAGTTTTTTATTGTTTTAAAAAGTAAAGTCGTGAGACAGAGTCAAGCTTTAGCGTAAAGAGCGAGGCGTTGAGGAGGGGACAGCCCCTTTCATATACGGAATAATTTCTGTTCGTTTTAAGTTTGAATGTCGCTCCTTACTTTCAGTTAAAAAACATGTTTCTTTATTTAATTTCTGAAAGTTTTTGAATTAATACAGCTTTAATCTTGGTTCACTGTACATGAATAATTAAAACGAAATTTGCATATTAATTTTGCTTTTTTGGCTAAATGACTTTCTCGAGGTTTGGATCTGACGTAACTTATGAATTAACTTACGTAACGAACTTCTATATTCGTATATTTTTATTACATATGTTAGGGGGTTCGCCCCTTGGTCAATACCTCGCTCTTTACGCTAAAGTTCAAATTTTGTTCCAATTCTATAAGAATGACCCCTTAATGACAAAGGCCGTTAATTAGAATAAATAGTTCTGATGAAAGTACAAGAAAAACTTTAACGTAAAGGGCCAGGTAATGACTAAGGGGTGAATCCAATCATATACCTAATAATTTCGGTTCAATTAAAGTTTTGATGTTGCTCCTTACTTTCAGTTGAAAAAAAATATTTTTTAAATAAGGCTGGGAAATCTGGCACCCCTTCATAGCAATGTCCCTTCCCCCGTGAAAACTTCCTCCATGGAAAGATCCTCCCACGTAAACCTCGACCCCCCCCCCCAAAAAAAAACTACCAGAAAAATCCCCCTGAAAACTTCTGTATACTTCCCAATACCCAATGCTATATGTAAACATTGGGCAAAGTTCATAACTTGCAGACCTTCCCCCGGGGACTGTGGAGGATTAAGTCATCCTCAAAGACATAATTATTGTATTTTTCGACCACTCTGAACAAAACTGCTATCCATAATTTAGATCGGATGGCTTTGGGAAAAAATGAGCGTGGGAGGGGCCTAGTTGCCCTCCATTTGTTGGTCACTTAAAAAGGGCACTAGAAATTTTAGTTTCCGTTCGAATGAGCCTTCCTGCGATATTATACGACCACTGGGTCGATACAATCATCCCTGGGGAAAAAAACACAGAAAAAAACAAATAAACACGCATCCGTGATCTTTCTTCTGGCAAAAAATACAAAATTCAATATTTTTGCGGATAGGAGCTTGAAACTCCTATAGTAGGATTCTCTGATACGCTGAATCTGATGGTGTGAATTTCGTTGAAGTTCTATGACTTTTAGGGGATGTTCTCCCTTTTTTCAAAAATAAGGTAAATTTTCTCAGGCCCGTAACTTTTGATAGGTAAGATTAACTTGATGAAACTTAAATATTTGAAATCAGCATAAAAATCTGATTCTTTTAATGCATCTATTTGTGTCAAAATTCCGTATTTTAGAATTTCGGTTACTATTGAGCCGGATCGCTCCTTGCTTACAGTTCGTTACCACGAACTGTTTGATATAAATGAAAATAAAACTTCCAAAGTTATAAGAAAAGTTTACGCCGCCTTGCTAGATAATTCTTCACGTCCTCCTTAACAGTCTGACCTGTCCCTACTTATGATAGGAGTAAGATCACTAGTAAACATTATATAAATTAAGAAAGACCTAAAGAATATTTCTATGTAAATTTTGTTCGAAGTGACATTTTAATAGTACTTCCTAACAGTAAGGTTACCTTTCACCAAGATAGGAACAATACTAGCTCGTATTTTATCTCTTTCAGGTAGGCTTTGCCGTGAATTTTAAGATCCCTATAGCGACAAGGGATGTTAACGAAATAGTTACATATAGCGAAATTACTGTATCTCTAAACATCTGGTTCAACAGCGCGTCGCCGCTGTTAGAGAATCTGTCCCCATTGGTTGATTCCGGTGTTACGTAGGGCATACGAAACAATTTCCCTTTCAACCCAATCAAATAATCAAGAGTTAGGAAGAACGATTGCGTGGAATTTTCCAGGAGAAAAAAAACTTTGTAAGTGAAGTGATTTCAATCTTGTGCCCACGTGGTTCAGTGAAATGATGAATTCGTATTTTGAACAGAATGGTTTTTATGGATCTCATCCTGCAACTGCTCCAGATCAGGCCTATAGATTTCCATTAGGCCTGAATCCATATTCTGCAACAGCTGCCCTAGCAAATATTAGACAAACTGGGCATGAGCAGGCCTATGATGCAGCTAACCCTGCAGCCCCCTGTAAACTATACGAACATCAATATAAACTTCCAATAGATTTACAGTCCTCCAAAGAACAAAACGCATATGGCCTGCCATCCAAAGATACAAATCTTGCCTGGCTCCAGCAAGGGCAATTAGACCCAACTCGAACTACGGATCTTAGCCAAGGAGGCCCCAGATATCCAGAAAGTAATGCAATGAGAAATGTCGTTTCTCAAGGACCATGGAGCCCTTGTTCACTTAGTGCAAATAATTCCAATGCAAGTAACGGGTCAAGACCTCAAACTGTCCCTCAAGGACAAGGTACACCTGAACAGCAACATTCTCCGTCCCAGCAACCCGCAGCCTTTTATCCTTGGATGGCCATAGCCGGTAAGGCTACTTCTCTATTTATGATTATAAGTTCTTTTTTCTTGTACTGTGGTAAAAACTCAATAGCTCTTAATTCTATTTTTATTTTCTGTTACTAGCGTCTTTACTATTAAATATATTTAAATACAACTTTAAGAAATTAATCTGATTCTAGATAACTGAGGAGTTAGCTATGGTAATAAAAAAAAACAGCTTTGCTTTGGAATAAAACTATAGACTAACGCGGTTGAATTGAAAGTAGAGTAGACAAAGGTTTTTTTTAAATGACAAAATGGAGTTTAACATAAAATAAATTTATTATCTTTATTTTATGCTAAACTAAAAAGCAAAAAATATGTTAAAGTCTTTTCTAAAATCTTTTTTTAAAAAAAAGCAAGAAATATCTTTTTTTATTATCTAACAAGCTAAGGATCGTTATTTTTTGCCTAAATGTATTTGCTCGATGGTCACGTATATGATTCTAAGTAATGTAGACTCTCATTAATACAAAATCTTTTTTCGAATTCTATTAATATTTTACTCAATATTAAATAGACTTTTTAAAAATATTTAATTATATCTCTACACAAAAGGGCGAGGAATGGGAGTTAGGGAAATCTTCTCTGAGAGTTGTTTGAATGACCTCATGGAAAAGTTACAAGCCTCTTGCAAAAAATGAACTTTTGTGTGTTAAGACACTCAAACTCTCTTCTAAGAAAAGTCTTCTAATATTCCTTAGGATCATGCTTGTTTGTACATATGTGCATAGTGATAAGATTATCTGATAACCTGAAACTAATGTCTATAAATCGGATTGGGATCGGACTTGCAGAAAGCAACTAACGTAAAAAAAAAGGAATATGCAAGGGCACTCCATTCCCTTCAGAGTCGAAAAAAATAAAACTTCTATTTGCAATATAAACCTAATTTTTCTAATATCGTCTGTAAGAGTTGATGATCCGGTAAAATACCAGCCGAATATGTAAGCCTATAAATACTTTCCACTCTCTAAATTTGGCTGCAAAACAAATCTTAAGATGCTAAAATAAAGTTCAAAATACCCATGGCAACTCGCCAACATTTTTTCTACCACAAATCCTTTTATATTCATTTTATTTTCCTTTAAAGTTTAGTGATCTTTCAAGGGCTAAAATATAGGATTCCAGAAATATCCACCCCCTCCTCCATAGAAGCCTCCAAAATTTACTAAAAGTTCATATTTTGCAAAATTCAGGAAAACCGTGACGTTTTTCTGGCGAAGAATTTTGTTTCAAAACGTAACCCCTTGGCCCTTGGACACTTTTCATGGGATTTACCCCTTTAACCCCAATGGAAAATTATATATGGGAATTTTGCTGTTAATTGGGTGGTTTGTATTTAGTTACGTGCGACTACTCAAGGGCATTCTATGAAACTCAATTGCAATTCTGGAAACAACAACAATGCCTCAATCAGTGGCGGATCCAGGGGGAATGAGGGGGGCGCTAAAGTAGTGTAATTTACTTAATTAACTCAATTTTGCGTTAATAAAACTCGCTCCTAACGCAAGTTTATCGGATCAACCTATTTTGCGCCCCCCTAAATTTCCCCCTCCTAAAAATCCTGGATCCGCCCCTGGTCTCAATTTCATCAACACCATGATATTGAGCCATCTAAAGAGCCAAGTTGTCTTTTTCTGTATATAGTAGTACTGTATGTAGTCTACAGCTTAGTAGTTATAAAAGTGCAAAATAAAAGAATAAAAGATAAAAAAGCTGCAAAAAACGAAGCATATGCCAAAGTACATTCTTTTATTTCATAGTTTTGCATGATAATATGCAATCTTCATAATGTTACTAGTCTAATCTTATTTCTATTGTATTTATGGTAGAAATTATATCTAGGTCATGAGGCTTTTTTCATTTTCATCAATGCTCTATTCCATTGTTTTATTTCTTTTCTTGGAGATTAGTGGACTGCGAATCCAATCATGGGAAGCAATGCGTCCCTAGTCACAATCAACGGTTGAATCATCGCATTTATCTTCTAAACTGCCCAAACTGTTCCCCAGAGCTTAAGGAACTTGAAATACGTTTCCATAATGTTTTCCTGATAAATATCCTATTAGACAGGAGCCTTTGGATGACAAGAAAAACTGTGTGTTAGTTTATATTGAAAGGAAGCTTTGAACTTCTTGAACGAATAAAAATATTAGAAAAGTTAGATGTTTTGTTTTCATAACTGTTTTTGTCAGTTACACTTTTCTATCTCTGCAATGATCATAGGTATCTCAGGAAGGACAAAATGTCTGCAACAATTAAAAAAAAGTAAAGTCTAATAATTAACTGAAGAACATGAAGTTTCCTTCTAAAAAAATGTTTTCTTCTTTTATTTTTAATTTGAAGTACCGAATTCTAGATTCCATAGCCATTGTCCTATTGTGTTGTGAGCCCGGGCATAAGGAGGAAGGGGGTTTAAGTCCATCTCTTCCCCACTGATATCTCAAGAAGTTGAAAATGATTACTATAATCTCATATATTTTCTCTATGATTTGTCAATTTTGGTACTTTTTTAATTTTTGCCTCATCCGTCTAAACAATATAGGATTAAACGTGATCTTACACTGTATAGTTTAGCCATTTGTTGATTTATCTCCCCTGATCTCATCTTGTGCAAAAATCGAATTTGATTATGCCTTCTGCTTCATGTTTACAAAAATAAGAAAATGGCATCAGATTAGAGCCCCTACTAAAGATTAGAATGATTATGTGCTAAGCGAAAATTTTTTGAAGCATAAAATTATGCTTCGTTTTTCTTCTATAACTGAATAGCATTACGCTGTTCAGCAAGGTTTTAGTGTCTTAAACGTTCCTTGCCATTTATTATCTCCATAATTTCAATGAAGCTCACTCTACAATTAGACAAACCAAGGCATTCACTTGACAGAAAATTGCTTCAGGTTTTTGGTATGTGACGTCGCATGATTGTGACGAAGCTGGAGTAAACAAATTTAGCCAATTACTATCAATAAATGTGGCCAGAATTGCAGTATGATATTGATCAAACGTTTAAAATATTACTTTGTGAATGTCCCAGGACGTTTCTTAACAATTAATCTGAGCATAATGTGGGGGACTTAAGATGAAACTGACCCTAAAAAAAGGAAAAAGGATCGTTTTTAAGTGTCAAATAGACACTTACCCTCTCCTACCCTCTACCCTCTCTCATGTCAATATCTTAACACATAAAGATTTTTTTTTGACATAAAATACGAATTAGGTATTATTGTTAGCGATAATTGTTTTTTAAGTAATCTTATCTTAAAAGAAAGTCTATTCTATGGCCAAAAATTGGTCTTTTTTATTATTGGCTCCCTACCCCAAATGAATTAATAAACCCCTCCTACACTGTAAAAAAAAATGCAGATACCTCACGCCTGCCAGACGACTAATATGTTTCATTGAAAAATAAAATATATTTTTCGAAAAGCCACTGGTACAAAATGCGTGGAAACAAACTAATAGCAAAAATAGCTTATGTATTTTTAACAAATTTTCGTAGAAAATTGACTTTGCAAAAAATACAAGATCGTGAAGTCCTAAATACTGGTCTGTGAAAAAAAGCCGGGCATGGTCCTGTCTGAGGCTTTGACATTTTTAAATAAAGAAATAATTAATGGTTTAGAGAGGGCCGTATCCAGGATTTTTGTTCGGGAGTTTTTTTTGGGAGGGTTTATAAAAAAAAACTTTTAAAAAAGCATCAAAGATGTGTTTATATGCATTTTTATTACGTTTTTACGAATCAGATAAACATTTCGTGGGGGTAGGAGTTCAAACCCCATAACCCCTCTCCTGAATACGACCATGGACATAAATTTTATGTTAACCAGAATCTAAAACCATAAGTCGAAGCCCACCAATTAGATATGCGTAGAATAGTGTTGGCAGTGACATAACATCTTTTGAAGTGATCCAAGAATCAAAATTTGCTTTTGAAATAAAATGGTTGCCTTTTATCTAAATTTACCATAGTTTTGGCAGATATATAGGCTTTTTCAGGCTATAAAACATATGTTCCCCCCTCCAAAATAGCATGCCTAACTCTGAACCCTTTTTTTCTGAACCAGCTACTTAAATAATAGGCTTTCCTGCAGCCTTCCTCACAAAGAATTCCTAGCCCATATGGAATTTTAATCTTCCTACTAAACACTAAATGTGTAAAAGGTTGATTAAGTGTGTGGGAACACAAAGACGTAGCCTATTTATTAACATAATATTGTACCCCCTTATCTGAAATATAATTTTTTCTGTTTATTTTTATCTCGAGTATCGAGCTTATAAAAGTTTATATGTTGCCTTTTAGAGCCTCTTTTAATCCAACCTAAAATCTTGCTAAATTTAATCAAAAAATGTACCCCCATCCCAGCATCCATGCGATCCTGTGAACGCCACATAAATCTTCGAAGAAACGTCAAGGGGTTTCAGCCCGAATTTCTGTGCAACGCGATATCCGATTATTCAGTTTGACTGATTTATAGCAGGAAGAGTCATTCCGCTGAGGTCTCTATCCAGATCCACTTAAGTCCATCTTAATGAGAACATCTTCACTGTTTTAGTTGCCCAAATTAAGAAGACAGCACAATCCTTTTATTTTCAGTCATAATTAAATAAATCACTGAAATTACTATTCTAACAATAAAGTGCCACTATTAATATGCTTTCTGAGGTATTAAAAATATGATTATTTATTAGTTTACTAAATTTAGATTTTTACATTCTTGCGCGAATCACGGAGAGGGTCAGGGTTCCAGCTATGGCATGAATCATGCTGTTTTTGTTGTTTCTTTTCTGTCCCGGTTCTTTTGAAAACTTTTTTTTTATCGTTTATAACTAGGTTTTTCACCTTGAATTTCTTCATGAACTAGCATATACAACTTATCTTAGAGAGGACACTAAAAATGAGAATAAAAAAGACTCCAAATGTTCTTCTGCCGAAGTAATTGAAATGGAAAGTTTCCAGGATGACTTGTTTCCAGTTCTAGTTTAAACCAAATGCTATAATTCCCAGAGCTTCTACAGAGATTCAATTCTTTATATGCAATTCGATTAAAGCCAAAACACTTCATAAGTGCTTAACACTAACATGGACAGGTT